>JAOEHQ010012149.1:0-37710 GCA_025447715.1 Asclepias incarnata
CCGTTCGTTAAGTTAAACGAACGAACATGAACAAGGTCCCGTTCGTGTTCGTTCGGTTCGTTTACAGCCCTATCCATCGTCACTCACGCCTTGCCGCCGCATTGCGCGGGTAATCTTCTAGTCTATATCTATCTATCTTCTACTTCTTCTAATATAATAAAACAGAATTGAAACACCTTTAATCGACATGTGATGTTTAATTTAAGCGACTCGTGTCTTTGAAAAATTTAAAACAATACGAACCTTGTTTCACTATCATGACTTTAGATTAAATGATATCATTACAAATATCAAAAGTAATATTAGATTTTGACCAATACTTTTATGATACATATGTTTCGCTATTAGTTACTATTGCAGAGACCAAATAAATGTGATAAAACATGTTCAAATAATTATTTTTTTTAAAAAGTTCAATCGTACGCTATATATATATATATAGTTAATTCGTACATCGTACGAATATTAAGACTAGTTATATTATCTATACTACCTATTAAAACATTTACCTCCCACCCCCATTTTTGAAATAATAAATTGATATGCCTAATTTTACCCCTACCTATAATACTCCTATTAATTTACATCAGTTTTTCCTTAACTCCTAAAATAAATACACTACCTCATTTACATCAATTACCTTCATATCAATCACATATACTACTCGTCGTCATCGACATCGCATTACGCGGATACCTCTCTATAATGAAATGATATTAAATAAAAAATATTTATAAGTGAGCATAACTCAATCCTATGTGACACTTATCTAACATAACCACATCATTAGCTTAGGTGGTAATTACATCACTGAGATTTAGTTTTTAAATTAGATTGATAATAAATAAATCTGATAAAGTTATAAATAATAAATACATCACTGAGATTTAGTTTTTAAATTAGATTGATGATATTTTTTTAATCAATAATACTATTCATGCATGTTTTTGTTTATTAATTTTTCCTCGTAAAATAAACGATTTCCTATTATCTCTCAAGAAGTAAATATAATGATTTTTTTTTATTGGTTTATACTCATTCGTATGATATGATAGTTATAAGTGTTTTATGAGTTAGTTGTTGCCTATATTATTATTAAACAGATTATTCATTATCACATGGTTAGTTATATGTTGCCCTGACTATGCAGATTTTTGGTTCGATAATAGTTGATTAATATTCGGATTTGTAAAATTCTTTTTTAATTTTTTTTTTCTAAGGATTTGTTTTTTTTTTTTTTTGTTCATAGCGATTCTAAGCCTATTAATTTTGTTTTTCAATTCTTGGTTAAGTCTAAGGTATTTATGTTTTCTTATTCAGTTGTTTATTTTATTTTTACTTTGTAAATTGTAATAGTTTGGTTTTAATTCTTTTATTTCTATTCACGTATCTATACAAATAAACAACATATTAGCATTATGGTAACTAAACTATATTTTATTAACTATCAATATTAATATTAAAAGTTTTAAAAAATCAATTTAACTGCCGAGTAAAAAAACTTAGTTATTTTATTATTATTATTATTATTATTATATATATATGTAAGAAAAGAAATATACCTGTCAGAGGTAAGTGAAATGTGCCGACATCCGGTAGGAGCCACGTCAGTGTTGTATGTATTTTACGTATAATAAACACAAATGTTTCTGTCCTTAATCCTACACCAAATTGATAGTTACGATATCCCATTTTAATTATTACATCCAACTTTATGCCTTAATTTCCTAATCTTATCTTAATCTTAATCTTAATCTATACTAAAAGACAACTGACCTATTAATCACAACTCTTAATTTCTTTAAATTAAATTATTAAACATGTGACTAAATTATATTATTTATAAAAAAAAACAACCCAATCTTTATTTAGTTTGATTAGATAAATACAATTTTTTATTTAGTTTATAAAAAAATACAAAATAATTACAACTTTTTAGTTAGTATATTAATAATAAACTTTAATTATTAATTATATTAATAGTTAGAGAAAAAGTCTCATTAATGATTATATTAATATTTTATTTTTATTTATTAATAATTTTTTTTCGAATAATTAATGATCACTGTGAACCAAAAATATTTTATCCCATTGTTTTATGCGGATATGATTTTAATATAAATTAAATTTTAACAGTACATAATAAATACGGAGTAATAAATAAATAAATAATAAATTATTGCTATAAATTGTTCAATGTATCTTCGTCTTCTTCTTCATCCGTACGATAACCATTTCTATTTTTCATTCCTTATTTTCAAATTAAATCAAATCTATTCTTAGAGAGAACTCGAATCTCGGACTTCTAATTAATTAGTTCACCCTTTTTTCAAGGTATATTCATTCATCCTTTAAATTTTTTTTTAATTTTTTTTTTTTTTAATCCAATCTATATCTATATATCTATATCTATAAATTATACATATATACTATATATTATATTATACATATATATAATTTTAAGTTTTGTATTGCATTTTAGGTTTGTATTTGTTTACTGCATGTTTTGATCCATATATTTCTTTGATGCATGTTTTTATATATTCATTTGTGTGTGTGTATATATGATTATGATTATGAATATAATAATGTGATTGTTGTTTTGATTAGAGTTGTACTTGATTTTAGATAGTTTGGAGGATTAAGGATTGATTTGAAGATCATTGAGGTGTTTTTCACCTTTTTATTTTATTTTATGCATTTTGCTTACAAGATCAGCTAGACAGATATGAAATTGGATTCGGTTTTTACGATTTTTGGATCTCGTTTCGTCTGTAGTTTTCTTAGCTTTATATACAAATGTTATTAGGATTAAACTTGCATCAGCTATAGGCTTTATTGCATTTCTGTGGAAAAATGGTGCATCTCTGTTAATTTATTGAAACTAATGGAAATGGTTGCGTTTTATCGGAAAGAGTTTTCAAGACAATATCATCTTTAACTACTTGAATTGGAACTTTAAAGTTATATTAAGGATTTACATGTCAGGAAAAATTTAATCATTTGAAGGGCATTTGAGATCTTTGCCCAGATGATGGTCAGAAACAAAAAAAAAAAAGAAAAGAAAAGAAAAAAGAAGCAAACATATAATTCATTCCAAAGGTGTATCTTTTGTTGAAACTGACATTATCTTGGTGTTACGTACAGTGTGAAGCGGGCATTTTCAGCAATAGAGTTGATAAAGAGTAAGTTGCACAGAAAATTGAGTGATGACTTTATTAATGGTTGTTTAGTATCACTTACTGAAAAAGATGTATTGGATGGTGTTAGTAGTGATAGTGAGGAAATTATGAGTCTTTTATAAAGATTGAAACCTTGTTGGGTGTATTGTAATAACTTTGACAATTTACTACTGTTAGTGAATTATGTTTATGTTTGTATTAGCAACACGTCACGAACTGACCCGACCCGCCTGTCCAACCCATTCATTTTGTTGCCTCAACTAAATCATCAAGTTAAGGTCTCTAGGAACCACGTGAGTTGGGTTCTAAATCTGCCACTGAAAATCGCTCATCAAAATGTAGCATTCTGAATTGATAAATGTATTATTTTGGTGAGATCTGAAATTTGTAAAATCATTGGAGAGGTTATGGGGTAGGTGGCTTTTTTTTTAAACCGACCCCAAACTTTTGATGATGGAATGTCAGGCTTTCTAGCCTTGAGTGTAAACTATAATTAGTTTTATTTATCGTGGACCATTAACTTTGTTTTATAACCTGGATATTTGATTGTTTAACTTCACAATGCAGGTTATAATTGCAGATGGGGTCTAAGCCAGTAGAGTATTTAATAGAGGCTTCATCAGGGGTACATTTTTCTGGGTTTCACATGAATGGGATGCAGGCAAGAAATTCACAGGTAGGGCAGGCAACAACTTCAGTGACTGAAAACATGCAAAAGCAGCCTTTTATCATCGGTATGTTATCTGCATGAACACATCCATAGTGCACTTGCTTACTTGTAAAGTTTCGGCATATACATTTTTGACAAGTTAGTAGATTGTTATCACGCTATGTCTGTGATTTCATTTTTTTTTCTTGAGCTTTATGTTATGCTTTTTGGTGATGTGTTTCTATTATTAAATATCTTGATCAACAACTAGGGGTTGCTGGAGGTGCAGCTTCAGGAAAGACTACAGTTTGTGATATGATTATAGAGCAGCTTCATGATCAGCGTGTTGTACTTGTCAACCAGGTATCTTTTATTTTTTGCTGAAATCGTTAAGAATCTATGTAATAGTGTATGTAAGACCGTTCTGTTCAGAGCTATCTTTCTTTTTCTACTTGCATTTTATTTTTGATTTGTAGTCTTGTTAATCCGCTTTTTGGTTTATTGGTATAATTATTCTTTCTACTGTGTTTTGATTACATAACATGTGTCTTATCAAACTGATAGGTATCTATGGGTGTATTTGCAGGACTCTTTCTATCATATTTTGACCCCTGAAGAACTAACAAGGGTTCATGAGTACAACTTTGATCATCCTGGTGAGTTTTGTTACTTTAGCTTGCTATTTTTCTAATAACCTTTAAAAGAAAAAGGGATTATATATCTCTTTCTGATAGACAGACGTTTTAATATCTGGCCTTAACTGTAATCACCCTTTGTGGACTCCTTTTTTTTAGTTGTTCTAAACCAGTTTTTGTTCTCATGTTTCTTATGGTATTTATTTATATGCTTTTACAGATGCTTTCGATAATGAGAAGTTATTGTCGGTTGTGGAGATGTTGAAGCATGGGAAAGCAGTCGATATTCCGAAATATGACTTCAGGAGTTATAAGAACAGCATCTCTCGAAGGGTTAGTTCTTATAACATAGCCTGGAAAGTTCTAAATGATTTTCCCACATGTAAAGAGCTTATCTTTGTAGTTTTATATTTCTAAGGTGCATAAACACAGTTTCCTTTCTTTCCTTAGTGGGCCTTTTATGCCATTGTCTTAGTTCTTCATTGTTAGTTTATGAAGTAAACAAATTAGTTTAACTCATTTGAATACCAGCCAGCAATTGGCCTAGCAGTATCCAAGGTGTATCATAGGTGCCCCTTAGACAGTAGTTTTGGGTTCAAGTCCCAACCAGGACAAAAGTGTGTGATGTGTGTGCGCGTATGCTATATGAAATAATCATAGTCTT
This sequence comes from Asclepias incarnata, assembly GCA_025447715.1. Taxonomy (NCBI): domain Eukaryota; kingdom Viridiplantae; phylum Streptophyta; class Magnoliopsida; order Gentianales; family Apocynaceae; genus Asclepias; species Asclepias incarnata. The sequence continues at coordinate 5,131 of JAOEHQ010012149.1, forward strand.
TTTGCATGCAATTTTGTTTTGTACATTTAATTAGTAGACATATCACCATAAAAACCTTAATTCCTCAATTTAGTCATAGCTCTAGGGGTTATGGTTAAGTCGCAGTAAAGTATTGTACATGGCGGTGGAAAGTTATTTTTGGGGCGGTTATTTTTATGTACAACATTTTACTGCGTGTTAACCATAGCCCAAGGGGCTATGATTAGCAAAATCCAATTTAACAGTAATGTTGCTGCTTTTGTTAAGTAGAAGGGTAAAGCAGAAAGTTTTGTATTGCTTAAAAGGCATCAAATAGAGGACCTCCTTATTTTTTTCTCATTGTTCTTTGTGTCTCTCTTTTTAGTGATGCAGTGGGAAATATTATTGATATATGTGTAGAAAAATTATCATCTCTATTTGTTTGTGGTGAATTATAATCTAATTAAAAATGTTAGATCAATTAATTGGGTATGAGACCTATGGCAGGTGAATCCTTCAGATGTCATAATTTTGGAAGGCATACTCATATTTCATGATCCCCGTATACGTGATTTGATGAACATGAAGATCTTTGTTGATACAGGTTGTATACAGTCCTTACATAAGATTTGAGCTCAACGCTTAATTATATTATCTTTTTTACTTGGCCAATTTATCTCTACGAGTCTTCCTTTGGTGTGAATACCTAAACATATAACGACTCAAATTCTTTATATATGCGCTACTTTGATATAAATGAATTTGTTCGCTCATCTAGTAGTATTTACAATTGTGATTTTCAGTGCAGATGCTGATGTTCGCCTTGCAAGGAGAATAAGGCGTGATACAGGTGAAAAGGGACGAGATATCGGTATGGTACTCGATCAGGTTAGTTGATGTATCCTATCCTTTTGTAATAGGAGATCAAAATTAGAGTTCAAGCTTTGGTGGAAGCAAAAGATTTAATGATATATAGACCTAAAACATGCACCTAAAATTGGAGCTTAATTCATTTAGTGATCTACACTTGGCATGTACCTTTTACTTTCCTCATAATTTACCTTTGATTTTGACACATCTCCATCTTATTGCTAGGTCTATTTTTTAGGTCCATGTTTTAGGCCTACCAGTCATTTTTCGGAAAAAAACTGTGTTAGAATGTTTTGTTAAGAATATTAAATAGCTCATAGACTTTTGGGTCTGAAAAGTCCTATTATATGAGTCGGAGTGGGCTCTAAGGTCAACAAATCTCTAAAAGCCTTAGTTTTCCATTTTGAATGATTCTTTATTGTAGAGCTGTCTTCATTTATTCAATATCATATGTTTAGTTACAAACTTAACTTATTTGCAGTACTCAAAGTTTGTGAAGCCTGCTTTTGATGACTTTATACTTCCAACAAAAAAGTATGCTGATATCATAATACCTCGGGGAGGAGACAATCATGTAGCTATTGATTTGATTGTCCAACATATTCGGACAAAACTTGGTCAACATGATCTTTGTAAAATATATTCTAATTTATATGTCATTCACTCAACTTTTCAGGTACAGCTTCAAGTTCCATAGCTCATGATATTTTGCCTCTTCTGTTTTTTTGGTATTCCTTTTGTTATACATCCTCCTCATTGTTTGTTGTTTTTTTTCTCATGCAGATACGTGGCATGCATACACTTATACGTGATGCTCAAACAACAAAACATGATTTTGTGTTTTATGCGGACAGACTGATTCGCTTGGTGAATTTTTTTTTTCTTCCTGGGGGTGGGAAACATCGCTTATGTTATGTGTGCATAATTGTCAATTGGTTTATTCAGGTTGTTGAGCATGGATTGGGACATTTACCATTTACAGAAAAGCAGGTGTCAACTCCAACCGGTAAGCTTCTGCGCCCACATTTGATTGTATTGTAGTAATGTTGTTGATTAATGACTTATTAGTTTTGTCATGTAAGCTGCTATATTTATTGTGCAACCAATTGTTTTTCCTTTATGATGTTCTTGGTTTGTGTCGATGCAGGCTCAGTATATACAGGTGTAGATTTTTGTAAGAGATTATGTGGAGTTTCTGTGATCCGGAGGTATTTGAATTTAAATCAGCCTTTTATGTTTATTCTGAATATTTTATTCTAGGTAAAATGTTGGGGCTATTGGTTTTTAAGTATGGTAGATCTGTATTTGGCTACCATATTGATACGATCATATAGTCCAGGGGGTTAAGTGTAGTTTTTAATATTAGTTTATTATTATTAGTTAATTAATTGTTCACCAAGTTAGGGTTTTGAGTCTACAAATAAGGCCCGCGAGCCATTGTTTTGGGTCAGTCAGATTATTATGGTTCTTCGAACAACTAGGAGTCACTGGAACTCAAATCCAGTTTAGGAGTTGCGGGAACTCGAATCCCGTATTTATCATCATACAACTATTACTTTCTTTGTGTTATCTACTGTTTTTGTCTCAATCTTCTGTTTAATTCAGTTGATACACATCAAGTGGTATCAGAGCCATAAACTGTTCACGCCGGGTACTGTTCATCAGAAAAAAGAATTTCCAGCTACTGTTCACTGTGGTTTTTGATTTGGGGTGTGAGAACAACATATTCGTTTTTGATTTGGGGTGTGAGAACAACATATTCTGCAGTGATTCAACAGCAACGAAATCAGACATCAACGAAATCAGATATGAGGAACGAATCAGACATGAAATCCGCGATGGGAGAAATCAAAGCATTATGTCAAGAAGGTACAGTTTCAGATTATTGTAGTGAATTTCAATCTTTGTTCAAGAGGGTTAGAAATTCTGAAGAATTGAGTGAGTTTTGTGCGATATATCTTTTTATGGCTGGTCTTGAACCAAGAATTAGAGATATATTCATCACATGGCATCAATATAGTTGTCACACGGTTGAAGATGTGATTTCTTTAGCCTTAAAAATAGATGCTAATGACCTGCAAGATTCGTTTTCTCCGTTTGATCCTAAATCTTTATTTTACATAAAGGATTTGGTGTTTGATTTTAGAACAAGTCTTGATAAAATAATGGAAGGTAATGAATCTTTTAAGGATGGTAAGATTCAAGAAATTAGTAATGAAGATGTTGATGTTCGAGCATTGTTTGGTGATGATAATCATGAAGTGCAATCTGAAATTATAGATGATGCATATAAGATGTTTGATAATATGCGAATGACCAAAATTCTGAAACAAGATGGTAATGTGGAAGAGTATTGTGAAGCATTTGGTTCTTTGTTAGTTGAAGAAAAAAATGTTATAGAGGAGAGCGGGGTTGAACTGCAAAGGGCCTTTGATTCATCCATGACAAGGAGTGTTAACAATGATGGACGTGCTCATGGCTTTCCACATTGGAAGAGGGTATTTCGAATAATGATATGGGATCCGGGGATCACCTGAAGCAATTTTTGAAGCCACACCTTGAGGACAAGGTGTTGTTTGGGGGCGGGAGTATTGATACGATCATATAGTCTAGGGGGTTAAGTGTAGTTTTAAATATTAGTTTATTATTAGTTAATTAATTGTTCATCAAGTTAGGGTTTTGAGTCTACAAATAAGGCCTGCAAGCCATTGTTTTGAGTCAGTCAGATTATTATGGTTCTTCGAACAACTAGGAGTCACTGGAACTCTAATCCAGCACTGGAACTCTAATCCAGTTTAGGAGTTGCGGGAACTCGAATCTCGTATTTATCATCATACAACTATTACTTTTTTTGTGTTATCTATTGTTCTTGTTTCAATCTTCTATTTAATTATGTTTGATACATATCACATACCCTTATACATCTTTGTGATAAGTATTCATCTGTTAATACCTGGATGCCTGGATTCAAGCATTCCAAAACTTAAATAATAACGTTGTGAATTTATGTATGTATATATGCAAGTCTAAAACTTTCAATATTTGGTACATGAAACACAAATCTAAAACACCCAAGTATCTATAATGGGCAACAGTTTCTCAAGTAACAGGCTGAAACATGTATTCTTTAAGTGGTGTGTTTTGCCTTTTTGGGTTGAAACGGGTTGGGCTGACCCATAGAAACATTTTTATCCATCTTTTATTTTCATATATAAAAATATATGATTACAGAAACTATCTAAAGTCATAAAGTTTTTCTCATAAAGAAATTTAGAAGATTTCTATATATTTTTTTGTGTGTTTAAATAGAGGTCGGATGATGTTTTATGACTTAGATTAACCTGTTTGACCTTTTAGAGATATAACATAACCCATATTAACCAATATATAAGTTAAAGCGCCGAAGGGGACATCTTTAGCACAAATATAAATCCATGAATTCAATTTGATTATAAGTTGGTGACTATATTATTAAAACTGCCAATTAATATTTTATTGTGCAATGTTACATTTTGAGCCTTTAAAAACTATTTTCTTGCAAACTAATTATAATTTTTACAAAAACCACAGATCATAATCCTTCTGGTAATAAAAGTTTACACCAAAAATACTTTGACACCACCAGGTGTTATATACATTTAAGAATCAACTAGTCCCTATTATATCCAGCCTTTCATGAATCGTAATAACCAGACGACATAAGTTCAAGCTTTTGCAACTCGCCTTCCTGGTGATCTGACTCTAAAAACATGCTCTTCACCTGTGCAGTTATCTACTTTAACAACCCAATGACTTTTCTTACTTCCACCATGGCTTTCAACATGGCTATGTTTACCACCAACACCAACAACATGTTCGGATTTTCCAGCTATTCTCATCAACAGCAGCCCTTCTGCAATTGGCAACAATTGACTATTTGATCTGCTCCACCGCCATGAATCCTTCCAGTCTGCATTATATCCCAACACAATTGTACTCTTTGCCCTCCCATTTCCTTGTATGGCCCCAAGAATCTGTTCATGATTCTCAAGATTACAATCAATAACCACAAGATCAGCCTCTCTATAGTTATTTAGCAACATAATTTGTGCCTCCCCAATAATAAATTCAACTTGGCTCGCGTCTGACCCTAGTGCTTGTTTCGAATAATGCAACTCCTCTGTTCCCTTAAAGATGCTAATTACATGCCCACCTGTTTGCTCAGCTGCAGCCACAAGGCCTAAAGTGGTGGACCTAGCGGTGGCATCACCAACAACCACTATGAGTTTGGCATTGTTTCCGGCTGCAATTGCTGAAATGAACTCTGCTACATCTGGTTCATTACCCATCTTACCCTGCATAATCAAGTTCATAAAAGCATAAGTAAACAGAAGACACTGTGAAGAAAATATGTAGTAGTATTAATCGTAAGCTTTGATGAACTTACCATTTTCATGGATTTGAGATAAGCTTCGGTGGCATTTTCAGTTAACCAGTAAGCCATCTTTTTCTAAGAACTTGTTGAAGTTCTGGTGGAAGTGAAGGCTTTTGGAGCTGAAAAAAGAAGTTTGTAAGTTATTTGATTTGAACATGGGTATTGAATGAGTATATATATATATATAGGCCAAACATGCATTGAATGAGATGATTGGTTAAGTTCCATGTGGGGACGGCATTCGGGCTTTTGGGAAGACTGATTAGGCACATTTTTTTGGCTCTTTATGGGTCATTAGATTATTCACTTATTTTTTCAAATCTTATTCTTTACTGAATTTAAACTATTTGTTTTTCTAACTAATTATAAGCTTAACTGTTTAGCCAGTATTCATACATAACTAATTAAGGTGAAGTGTAGGGTCAAATAAGACACTTGGTGTACTAAGAAAAATATAAAAAGATAAAGGGGTTCAACTCAAATAGGTCTTGTTAATGCGTAAAACCTTCTAACAACATTTTTTTTTTTCAAGAAAACAAGAGTATTGTTGAAATAATATGATTTCGTAATCATATTTAACATACTAATAATCTAATACCAAAATGTTATATAGCACACAAGCATGCCACTTCAATCCAACCCGCCCTGTATCCAAGAGTTACTCGTATATGTTTTGACATGTTACCCATCCCACATGATCCGCTCATTTTGAATAAATATATATGTTTATATATCGAGTTCACGTAACTACATTTATCATATTAGCTCTTACGTACTGTCTTACACCATCCATAAGTTATTCTGTACGTATCCAATTTGAATTTGTCGAACACGGGCTTACTTACCCTAAAAGCTAAGGCTCAATTTGCTCATTGACTATAGAGTCTAGAAGAATGTAGGGGGTTTCAGGAACACTTGCTTGAAGATTAAATCTACAACGGACCATTTGGAAAGTAATGCAACAGTATCCATGGTGTTTCTTGTCTAATGGCATTCCTAAATGTTTAATCTATTAGCTGTAATGTTCTTTAACAAATGGACAATTGAATGCTTCCATGAATTACTCTCTTAATTAATTTATTTGTTATTTAACAAATTGCTAGAACTTCTTAGGGGCAAAACCCATGTTAGAGCTGACACTAATCCAGCAAAAACATGTCTTTAATTATCATTAAAGTCTTCAAGTTGGCTTTTTTAAACACAATAATACCATGGGCTAAATCTTAAACCACTACTAGTTATTAAGCTTTTTTTGAACCTAAATCTTGATCTAATGATTGTGCTTACTTGGATCTGAATCTTGATTAGAAGTAAAACCACTTCTTATAGCTTTTACAAGATTAATTCGCTTGAGGTTTCTTAGATTTGTTAGATTTTTATATAACAATGTCTTTTTTTGATATTGATTTAACGTTCGTTTTGGAGACTCGACCCTGTGATCAGTTGGTCAATGCCCTTTTGGGGTTGTTTTTGCAAGTTGAGAGAATTTAAATATAGAAGTAATAATGTGAGTTGTGTTACTGCAGAAGAAGGGGTGGAGGGTGCAGTTTCTGCCTCCTAAACTCTCAACAGGGATCTAGATTTATTGTAGTTGTTTCCTTTGCCTAACACATTCAAATGGGACGAGTAATATACCATTCAGGCTAATATTTTTTGATCAAGGAAACGAACATTGTTTCGGGAAGCAAGAAACGTACTTGAGAACATGTTTCATGCTAGTAAAAATGTGACTTTTGATTGGAAAAAATACTTCAAATATTTTCCTTTTCGCACAAATACATTAACTGACCACGATATTTCTTCATCCAGTAGCATTTACGAGCTCTCAACCATGTGAACCGGTTCTTTAAAGTTCTAGCTAGATGGTAAACATGTTTGAGCTAAACTGTTTGTCTCACATTTGATTGTTTTAGGTTCCGATCTATTTTCTTTACTAAGTTGGAGAAATTTGCAGTTTTCTTTTATTCATTTTTAATGTAACATGTGTTGAATCGGGCATTTTTATCAATCAAGCACTATTTTAGGTACGAAAATTTAATATTTGTTTTTCATTTTTTTGAATTTTGGCGGAATTTGCCAAACATGTAGTAAATATAAAAACTCATCATATGTCTAAAAAGTATGCAGAAGTCCTCCTCCGAGCAACATGTGTTTATCTATTGTCCACTAGAACGCATCTGCGTTTCTGTCTTATTATATCAGCGTCGTTTCTAGTGGCTCTTGTGTTATAGAAAAGAGTTAGGAAGTGGTTCTTGAAAGCGCGAAACATCCACCAAGAATCATGCATACAAGTAAAGTGTAATCTTGATAACGATTTTATACAAATTTGAACCAAACATTGCAAAACATACCCAATTCTCCCTCAAATGTGCTTGCTACTAATATGCAAGTTCCTTAATCAGTGGCGGAACTATCCTATAGCCAGGGGTCCACCGTTCGGCTCACAAAGTGTAATTTTTATTTCAAAATAGTTTTTTTTTTCCTTTGCAATTCTTTTACAGTGATACGGGTCTTAACAAATTAGGTTACCTGTGCTACGGGTCACCATGATTTCTGGTTCCGTCACTGATTAACAAGTATTGGTGACCATTTATCATTGTCTAAACTGTCATGTTCCTAAATATACTCATTTCTTGGCTAATATTCAATGGAAGTTCAAGAGATAGAAAATGATGCATCGTGGAAGTATCGGAGAAAAAACAATAGAGGCCAGGTTGTGGGCTAAATAGATTGTTAAATTTGTGGCCACAAGCCCACAAGGGGCCGAAGGAGACATATCTACTTACATATTGGGTCAACATCGATCGAACAATCAGTTGTTATTGTCAAGTAGCTCGTTAAGAGGTGAATTATATATGACAAAGACCATGCTGGCTACACTCAGCAAGCGCCATTAAATGTGACCCGTGCAATTTGGGAAAGAGACGCCAATGCAATCACCGGAGTATAGTAGAAATTTTATTTAATAGTGTTAAGAAATGATATATATGCTCGTCCGAATTTAGTTCTAGAAAATTGTTCACTTCCTCAAAGCATGCGGTATGGTCCTATATATATGGACAATGTGATGACGTCACGTACACTCTAATGTCCACTCCAGTGACCATATTATGATCACTTGGAGGTTCACAGCGTGGTCTTCCTCACACTGTGATGGTGGCCTTTTTGTAATAAACGTGTATTTTAAAATATGTTCAATTAAGGCTAAAGTAATGTCGTTATATATCACATGTTTGAAAAAATTGTTACTAAATGTTTAGTATTCATCTAATGTATTTTTATTTTACCATATAACGTGTTTTATTTAAAAAGTAATTTTTTTACAGTTCAATAACAATATAAAAAAAATGTGATCAATATGATGTTAACAAGACAGTCTACTATTATTAGTTTATTACATTGAGTTCTTATCCCGATAGGATATATCATATATCTCAGATATATATAATTATATATATATGCCGAGAGCATTTCAATTCAAAGTCCCTACCTTTTGTCACTGCTGCTTACCCACCAAATTAAGGTCTGGTCTAAGTCCTAGCTAGCTAATTGACAACATTTAAAATTATTTGACTTGTATCTTTAAATGGGTCTTGTTTTTCTTGATTGAGGTGTGTGTAATCCAGTTATTGATGAAATTATTGGTGAATGGATGGTGATGGCGATGCGAAAGGTGGTCCCTAGAATATGATCAAAGTGAATCTTAGCCAAGAACGCAAATTTGTGGAAATGGGGTGCTATACATTTGAGACGTTAACCGATCATGAGTACGTACTCTATTTAATGGTTTGTGTATTTGATATTTGACATGTGCCATATAAGGCCCCTCACTATGCACAATTTCTTGTTCGTCTTTATTGCCGTCTTGCTCGTCATGATAGGGACAATCATGTCATGCACAAGTCGTCGTCATATTCGTCTTCTTTTGAAAATACTTGGACGAATATATATATGGGCCCATGTGTAAGTATGTGAGTGTAAGTTTATATTTATTTTATTTGGGGATGAGAAAAGAGAGTGTATGTGTGGGGGGTTTATAATTTTTTAATTGGGAATGAGGTGAGGATGAGGATATGATAGGGAGGAGGTAGTTCTTGGGTGTGTCTTGGAGAGAGAAAGCTGATGTGGCAGTCAAGACGAGGTGATGACGACGTCAGAATAGGAAGAGGCCTAAGATCATTTTCCAAACTTAAAGTCAATAATAATGTATAGATGCAGATATGATATTAAGAGACTTGTCACTCGATTGAAAGATGCCGATTGAAAAAGTTATATTGATTTAACTTTTGGGATGAAATTTACATAAGAAGTTGTACTAGTTTTCCCCATCATTCATTGTATGAATGTATGATATGTGAATGAATTCATCAAAATCCCTTAATACCGTTAATGAATTAATTAATCAATATAGTTGTATAGATACTTCTACATCAATAATTACCTAATACTTACCGATGAGGTTACTAAATGGTTGGTTACCTTATTTTATTTGGTAAGTGATCGATATCTACACAACAAGTTTTTGTATTTATTGTGTATGACTAAAGTTTGTTGTGTAAATATCACCTTCTTTTTATTTGTGATAAATAAAAAACTTCAAACACCTACGTGACTACCTATAATTTAAGAAGTCTCCGTTATCTAAAGTCTAAACCAACCAATCTAGTTTTGTATTGAGATACATAACATATATTTAAGTTGCGTTTAGTTGTGGAAAATATTTTCTAGTTTTTCAATTTTAATTTTCTAAAAAATGGAAGAAATTTTCCATTTCTATAAACAAATAATTTTTTTAAAAATGTGTCCAAATTAGAAAATGCTATTATCATTTGTCATTTTAGAAAACTATCAGAGATGTGGGGAGAGATGGAAAATAGAAAACAATAAAATAACGTCTTCAAGTTTTTCATTGAAAAATAGAACTTGAATTTTTTTTTTTGGAAACATATGAATTGAACGCGTTTTTTGTTTTAAATGTTTTCTTAAAAAACAAAAATAAAAAACAAAGGAACCAAACGCGCTTTAATGGCTCATTCCTAAACCAAAAACATGCGCTGAGTGTGAAAATCATATATTTAGTCTTAGTGTAACAAATTGTCATGTTTTCAAATAGGCAGTGGAGGATAATTTTTGTAAACTCACCATACTTTCAACATCCAAATGAAAATAGGACCTTTCATATCATAGTGAATATGAAATGTTTGCTGGTTTTCCCCATCATTCATTGGTAACAAAGAAGGTGTTTCCGTAGCCTTTTGGTATTCTTTTATAAACCATTAAAAGCATGTGATGTGGGTGAAGTTGTTTGTCGTCTTGAGTTCTTTAAATTCATGCATCGAAGGATATTGGGGACATGAACTTCGAATTCACAATCATTGGAACTAACATCAGACTAGATCTTTGCCTTTGTAGCTGTCGTATTGAAGTTCAAAGCTTCTATTTTGTCTTGCAAGATGCAAACTGCAATCAATAACTCAAATAGTTTCAGTAATTAATTGGTATCAAACTATCAATGTATGATGGTATATCAAATTATCAATGAATTCATCAAAAGCCCAACAACAAGGTCAAACAAACAAGCGCTCCATAAGTCCATATGAATCCATTATCCATGAACAAACTTTATATGGGCCTGTGAACTAATCGGTTATCGGTACAGTTTTTAAGCAGACTTTTAAAGGCCAAATCATGAGGCCCATTTACGGGCCTAACGAATTGGTACAATTTCTAGCAACTTACGGATATATTAAAACAGGAATGAAGTATCATTTGATCGACACGTGACCTTTTTAATCTATATTAGATTTTACACCTATATATATAAACGGACAAACACAAAGTATTACATTTTACAAAAATTATAAAAACTGATATAAACTTCATATAGATTAGATGAGTCCTATTATATTACATTTTAAATCCCTACATGTTAAATTATTATATATTTGAAGTATTGTAAACATTGTTATATCATTATTTATTTAATTTATTGATTAAACTTATTAGATTTTTATTCTCGTATATACATACAGTAGGTTAAAATAACTATATCAAATGTTTTTTCTCGCATATTATACGGGACAATAATCTAGTATAATAGAAAAATAAAAGATAATACTAATAAAAGTCTACGTATCTATCTTTTCCTATTTACATCTTTTATAACTTCAATTTTAATATTAGTTGATTAATTATCTTTATAATTTCAAAAATTGTATGAGTTAGTTAACTTTATTTCTTTCTTTTTTTTCTTCATATCCATTTATTGTATTCAAAACGTTATAACTTTTCTTTATGTAGTTTATAATGTCACTTAATCACAAATTCATTGTTTACAATGCACATATAATCAAACCGTATATCTTACGTATATATGGTCAATCCGTATATCGTACGGATATTAAGACTAGTTTTGATAATAAAATAGATACCACTAGCATAGTATTAGATGTACATTGTTATACCTTTACCTGAAAGTGGGAGAAGTTATTTCTAAAAGATCTCCCTTTACTCGAAATTGGGAGAAGTTATTTCTAAAAAGATCTCCAACAAAATTGTACGAATTTATATATGTGTGAGTGTGAGAGCTCTGTATTTATGTTTGTGTACAATATATCTTTTATTTTGAAAACATATTTGCTAGACTATGAAGGAGATGTATCCAATATTGACAAAATGTTTTAAGTTTTTTCTTGTAGATGTTTATCAGACTTTGATCGTAGATTAATGAATGAGTTAACACTATACAAGATTATAAATGACGCCAAAACAAATAAACGGACGTATAATTAAAAATAATTACTGATTTAGAATTATAAGTAAGAATAAGCCGACACATAAAGTAATAATTATACATTGTTTTTGGATAATATCATAATTCTCCAATATAACATGGTAAGTGATGATATCTTATTAGTACAATCATTTACTTTTGGCGTTGGTTGATGAACATATTCATTCCGTTAGTAATGGCTTTATTTCGGTAATCATTAATAAGAAGTTTTGAGGTTCAATAAGATGTTGAGTTTCATTTTTGCCATGACTTTTAAAAACATTAAATTAAGAAATTACTTTTGGACTAACAAACTATCATAGATTGTAGCCTTGATACCTTGTGAATTGCAATCAAGACATCATTTACCCCAAACTTTTTCGATACGCGACAAAAAGGTCAGGTTCAAGCCTATGGTTATGGAGAGTCAGGAATACTTTGGTTAGGATGTGTACATCTAAGTCTTTGACTCGTCCTCCCAAATAACTTGAATGTGAAAAACCTCATTTGTTTTCTTTTAGGCATCTTAGTTAGAACAACCAATTAAGGTTGATGTTAAATATATGTTTTATATAACAACTAAAACAGTTTTATCAAAACTTATATACTCATAAACCATAAATTCAAGCTGAGAACAAAAGAAGGTCTATATATATAAACTACTTTATTGGAAAGGAGTAAAAAGGACATTTCAGCCAATTAAGCCATGCTTTTCGTAGAGAGAAAAAGGTTTCATGTTGTGGAAGAAAGAAACACTAATTGAGACAAGAGGTTACACACACAGTGCAAAAGTTCATACCTTTATTTAAACATTGCATGTGATTACATAACTTTTATTATCTCCGTCTTAACTAACAACAATTAAAAAAAAAAAAAAAGTATTTCCATTTTTGTATTCCTTTGCTTTTAAAAGATTTTCTATTCTTCAAATTCTTATTGCTCAATGACAACTATAACGGAAGTGACTACTGGTAATTAATAAGAGGAGAAAACCTAACATATGAAAACAAGAAAATATGTCCTTTTTATAATCATCTGAATCAATTTCCATATGTCGTGGAATAGATATGCATGGTCTAATGACTTCACATAAAAGCAGAAAATGTACTGGTATATAATTATATTTTGGACATGAATAAGTGTAAATTATTATCATTATTGGACTTGAAAAAAGGGTAATAATGAGACAAACATTGACATGAAAATATGGTCACATGAATATGGGCAAATGTCCTATTGCCATCATATACAAGGACCAGCAAAAACAAACCCAAGGTGAAAACTAACCACATAATTACAATCACTTTACTCCATGAAAAGGGAGTCCTATTTTGACTTCATACTTACAGTAAGACAAAACCAAAGTAGGTTTTCTCTTGATCAGGGGTGCTGCATAACCAGAGCATCCTGTGGACGTTTTCAAACTCTTTCTATGGCCACCCTCAATATGTTACCTAGTGAGGTTCGAAGCTTAAACCTCTTGTGAGGAAATCAAGTCGTCAAACCACGTGTACCATAAAACTAACGTAAAATAGCATAATGATTTTCTATGCATAAAATGAACCCTTTGTTACTTTGTATAGGACGCTGCTATTTCTAGCAGATTCACTTGAAATTGAATTTCTTGCAATTGTAATTAAGCTCCAAATCTAAAACCCAGCATGATTCATTCATCGTCTCATGCAATACATTCCTTAAATGAAGACGTGCAATTTGAAAGAAACGGCAAAATCCTAAAATTTGAGACTGTTGATGGGGCTAGTCGAGACTTTTTTGTATTTCTTGCTGCTGTGTAAATGTATTGGTTAACTCCTCAATGTTGTCCGTATCATTAATTACTAAGGTTTTGCAATTATATATGGTAGGTTTACGAAAACTGTTTGTAGAAAGTAGAATGATCTTTCTTATGAATTTTACAATGATGGTACTTGTGGCTCACCCTAGCAAACTTTTCATTTTACATGGGGGTGAAAAAGATTCAAGACCAAAACATGAAAGAACTACTTTACAAGTTGACAACTATAAATGGTAGATTGGAGTAATATTTGGTATACCCTGCATGTTTAGTGTTTTCTGTGTACTAATTACTTTAGTACCACAGAAAATTACTAATAGTTATTATCTTTTTCTCTTTATCGATCTATGCCCTTCAGCATTTTAGTTATATGGGTTTCACATTAAAGCATATATATAAATAATAATGGGTCGGTTTTTTTTGTATACTTAAATGAACGCGAGACTTGCGCAAAATGAAATATTAATTAGAACCTGCATCAGCAAAATCTATATTGTATAGCCAAAAAGTTCAAGTTTGGTACCTTGTTCCTTTCTGATGGAATGTGTCAGGCACTTTTCTTCATTCCAGCTGCCTTCCTTGCTTGAGGGTTCCTCAAGAATTTTTTTTCTAGTAATCATGACAGGATAAATGTGATGATTACTTGAAAATTGATGTTCTTTTGGTATCAAAGTTGACGAAGGGCCCGACCTGAGAACGATAGAATACAAAATTTTGAAAATAAGAAATAACCCATCATAATTAAAGAATGTTAATTATTAATTAAGAGTTGAACAACGAAAAAGGTGAAGATTTGATAGGGATTAAACAATGCTTTTCATGGGTAGGGGCCGCTATCGTCTATACTTGAGTCTCAAATTCAGCTTTATAGAGATTTTCTTGGTGGCTTAAGCTATCAAGATGTTGAATAAATGTGATTTGCCTAACAATTACTAGAAAACTATAGACAGAAAGAAACTTAAATCTTTTTAAGGCGATAGTCAATTCGTGTCCCTTAGCAATTCTTTCTCAAGCAACCTTTAGTATTTACAGAATTAATTAAGTTAAAAGGCACCTCTAATCATAAAAGAGATACTAGACCTTATGGTACTCATGGATGTAACAGTTGAAAGTACAAGGTCAAATTTGTTTACTCATCTGGTATGTTCAAATATGGAATGATAATCACTCACAAGAAAGTCTCATGATATTGCAGATGAAAAAGCAAGGTTTATTAAATGAATCACATGGAAATATTAATTAAATCAAGAATGGAATACTATCGACAAAGATACTTGGTGTGCACTAAGAGCGAACTATTCTGTTTCAGATACAAATTTTTTGATTCACCTGACTGAAGTAGAGGAGAAAACCGAAATCTTCTTTAGATGTTTGTCCTAGTATCAACAAATCAAACTTGGCAGAAAACCAGCACAAACAAGCGGAAACATCAATAACAGAAACTGTATTTCTTACCGAGTTAGTGATCTTTATAATGTATCATTTACATGTGAGCAGATATAAAATTGTCAAACTGGATCAATTGGTGTACAAACAAAGAAATCTTGAAAACTTTGTACTTCTAGCCTTAAAACGATTAGAACTTTAAAACATTGATTAGATATATAGCTATAAATGGTATAACATTTCTGGATCTTTGTTATGATATGCAATACTCCTGCCAAATCCTGGACTAACTTATCTATAGAGGAAAAGGTACAAAAAGAATACAATTAATGCTACAAACTGAAAATATAGTAGGAGTTAGAAAAAGAATAAGCCATTACAATGAGGATGCATCCACAAAGACCTCATTAAGCATGTCATCATCATTAGGGGCAAATAGCTCTGCCTCTTTGTCCCCCTCGTTACCAAATTCGCGTTTTTTAAGCTTCGAGTGAGCTGCAACGAATATCATCTTTTGCACCCTTTCGAGACCATCCCTTGATTGAACTTGACCTTGACTCCATACCCATCTCATGAAAGACCAACTGCACTTGAACCCACTAGAGGTTGCATGAAGAAACAAAAGCCTCACTGCAATCTTTCCCAAAATGGTGAACTCTTTCAAGATGGTCTCCCAAACGAGTCTACTACTTTGAGGGTTTGCTATCTTCATCTTTCCTGTAAAAGGGTCACGTTGTTTGACTTGAACCGCCTGTGCATACAAAGGGTCGAGTCCCTCTGACCTCCATTTCATGAGCTCCGTTGATGCAATGTGAGCTTCTTCTCGTGAAACTAAACGTGTAATTAAATTATCAACATCTTTTTCTTGTTCACAAGTTAAGCATTTAAAAGGCGGGAGGTATTTTCCGCTTGTGTCCCTCATTAAATACACTGGATCAAGTATAAACGCAGTTGACCATGCAGGATGATAGTTTTTCCTGAATCGTTTCTCGACGATTTTCTCAACAGCCCCCTCATGGATGCTGAATTTGACACACCAGTCCTTCATTTTAGCCCGTAAATCCTCCCAAAGAGGCAGACACTGCCCAACTAATGGCCTTTCAGCTTCAATCTCTTCAGCCATGCTTCTAACCAACTTGATCAAAGTGTTAATAGCTTCAACATCATTCCAAAACGCCATATTATGAATCACTTCCGCAACTTCTCTAGCAAGAGAATCTTCCATTAACACAACTTTGAATGAATCGTCCATAACAACTAAATGCAACACCCGAGCATGACTCAAGGTATTGTCCAACATTGAAGTAATATGTGAAAAGTTTTGTAAGTTTTCACAATACAAAAGGGGAAGAACTCCAAATGAAGCTGACAATAATCTTGACTCTTGTGACCGAAACTTATTTAAAATACTCCTAGCTTGAGAATTATTGTTAAATAAACTTGTAATCTTTAAGCAATTATCAACTACATTCTTGAAAAGAGGCAACTCTTTACTAAAATCCTTAATCAAATTACTAACACCCTTAAGTTGACAAGATAAGTTAACCATCCAATGATTTCGAACTTCCAAATTTCTCAAGGTCTTTGCTTTATACTTATCTGCCACTATCCCAACACATTTTTGAACAACATTACATGTACCTGTAACGGTTTCCCACATGATCTCCTCTGCGTACGTGGCAGGAACCGCCATTGAGCAACCACTGCCACCTGGAAAAAATGCTTTTTGGAACAATGTAGTTCCATTGGGAAGATTAACCATGAACTTAATCAAACCCTCATCTCCATTGCCAAAAATCTTGCTTTTCCATCCATCAGAAACAAGCTGATAAAACTCTGCATCCCTCAGCTTAACTTCTGATTCTAGTTTAGCTTCTTCGTACTTCGAATCAAGCCTTGATGACATAAAATCTTGTTTAGAAATATCAGGCAAACCAACTTGATTCATAAAAGCTTTAAACTTTGGATGGTCCAAACTCGGAAATGAAACCGAACCATAAGACTCGTAAAACCAATCAGTTAATAAACTAAGAGCTGAATCAATTTGGGTTTTTGTTAAATGAGGACCGGGTGGTAAAGGCTTTGGACTTTTTAACTTTTTTACACTATCTTCCAACATTGCTAATGGGCCTAAATCGTCTTTCCCACCAGATAAACACAAATGCTGACTATGCTGATGATGATGATGATGGTAAATATGAGACTGTTGATTGTAACTATTTTGGCCTTCATTTGAAGTACCGACAGACGCGAAACGTTTACGATGATGAACGAGAGAAGACGGTGAAGACAACGGAGGTAATGAAGTAGAAAAGGATGATGAGGGTTTTAAAAGCGAGTTAAAATTAGGACAGGTTCCTCTTTTAAGATGCTCAGAAGCAGTTCTTGATGGATTTGATGCTGAGAAAACAGCTTCACAAAGATTACATTTTAGCTTAACAGCTTTCGGGTCATTCGTGTCGGGGTTTCGAACAAGAATTGGCTCAAGATATGCCCAATACCAAGCTCCTTTTCCTTTAATGGCTTTAGCTCGAACCGTGCTTAATCCTTCATATCTCTTGTTCACTACTCTTACTGCCATATCATCTGTAGTCACTACCACCATTTGGCTATCATTCTGGCCCTCTTTAGCTTCATCCATTATCAAAAGAAAGAACGAAAGAAAGAAAATAACCTTTTACTTGTACTTAAGCTAAATATACTAAAAACACAAAGATTTTAACTTGATATTTATTAGTTGTAATGGGTCAAAAAAAAAGACTTGTCATCCGGAGTAATCTGAACAGCGAAATCCTCATCCGTTTACCATTTTATTTAGTTGTTGTAATGGGTTTATTTCGAGTGTTATGAGGTCCATTTTCAAGGCGGGATACGGTGGTAAAAGGGTATCTTATATCGCCGGAAAATATATAAAGATTGTGTGACGTACACCAGGTGTTTGATGAAATTACTGACTGAAATAAAAAAAAATGAGAATATAATGGCAGTGGGCAGGTGAATTTGTGTGTGTGTAAATGTATCAGTGGGAGTTATGTAAGAGAAGAAGTGGGAGTTGCCCACGTACTGAAAAAGCGCGTCAGATGGAATCAGCCAATGAACTTTAAGGTTATAATTTATAAGGGGGGTGTGGGGTCTGAAGTTTTGAAGTTGTGGGGCCAAAGTATAAATTAGCCATATAATTTACTCCTTCTCATCAAAGTATAGTCAACATTGGTGATTCAAGTATTCAACTCAACGTGTCAGCTGACGTATGACTACTTTCAAATCGACGATTTTGAAAAGTTTGGGGCTTTGGAAATGAGGGTTCATGGTTTGGTTTATTACACTTTGGCCCTTTAGTTTAGTTTTCAGTAATCAGTAACAACAATATTTGAAGATTGAAAGACTCCTTTTAAAAAAATCCCTAGCCTTTTTGTATATAAAAAATAGGAATTGATATTCGTACCATAGTTTTTGATTGATTTACCACACTGTACAAGTGATACAACAGACTGTACAAATAAACGATGTATAAGTGTGGTACCTTTATTAAAAGATGTGGTACTAATATCATCTCCCATAAAAAATACATCAAATGCGTCTATAATGACTAGGGTGAATATGATGTATTGGAAAAATAGCAACTCCTGCATTCAAATTTTCGGGCACAAATAATTCAGTTTTCTTTCATTAATTATCTTTACTCTTATATAAAAAGCAACCCCCTCCTTTCTTAAATGATGATTTGAAGTGCTAAAAACGTCCATCTCTTTTATTCATTAATTTAAACATCTCCACCTAATATACTTATAATATCCTTAATGAAATAATTTACAACATACATGCCCCAACCCTTAAAATAACTACACTACCTCTTTTTACATCAATTACTTTTACATTCACCACCACCGCCGCCACCACTACCGCCACTGCCGCCACCACCACACCGTAGCCGCTACCACCATTGTCGCCGCATCGCGCGGGCATGCGTCTAGTCTATATCTATCTATACGACTATATAAAGCATCAACCCCCCCCCCTTTTTACTCAAATTACAACTTTGAACTACCCAAAATATCTCTCTTCTTTACTTATTATTTCAAAATCTCCACTTGATATACCTATAATACCCTTAATGAAATTAATTTACAACATCAACCTCGTAACTCCAAAAATAACTACACGACCCCTTTTATATCAATAACATTTACATCAATAGCCTACACTACTCGCCGCCGTCGCCACCACCACCACCACCCGTCACCGCCACCACCACACCGCCGCTACCAACGCCACCGCCGCATCGCGCGGACATTCGTCTAGTATATACCACCACCACCACCCGTCACCGCCACCACCACACCGCGCTACCAACGCCGCCGCCGCATCGCGCGGACATTCGTCTAGTATATATATATATACATATATATGTATATTAATCTAACGTTAAGCGTTTAAACGGGCATGCATTATTAAACCACATAATTTAATACATATATATCTGTGTGCATAAACTAGTTTATAATTCTATATGTAGTTTTCACAAAAACTATATGACAAATAATGGTCAAACTAAGACAAGTTACTATTTTCATTAGTTTCATGATCGGTCATCGAACTCCCACTTACCATGGCAACTATTTGTCGATTCATATGAGATTAGAATTAGTTTTTGTTTCAAATTTTCTTATTTGAGTATAAATCTTAATTTTTCAATCTTAATTTGAAAAATATCTACAAAAATTATTTTTATTCTCTCAAAAATTAATTTTATTTTTATTTTCTCAAAAAATAATTTTATTTTTATTTTCTCAAAAATTAATTTTATTTTCTCTAAAATAAAACATATACTCCTAATTCAATCTTAATTGGAAAAATAAAATTTGAGAAACAACCAATCAAACGCGATAACAAAACCGGGTGGACTAAAAGAAGGTTTACACATATTAATATCCTATATTAAGTCTTTTGTGACTAGGCTTATGGCTATGGATGCATGTACATAGTCATTAAAAAAAGTTATATCTATAATAGTCACATGGGTGAATCAACCCGATACATACTAACATATGGGTTCATTTAACCATATCAAAATAAATACAATTCGTTATACAATATAAGATTGTATATCGATCTATTAATTAGTGACTTATACCACTGTTGAGTTTTTATTAATCATACAACTAGTTTGTATCGAAAACGAATCATTTATAAAGGTTTGTAAAATTTAATTTTTTAAATCAAAAGGGTTGAAAGTGTATATAATTAAAACCTTTAATTATATTAAAATAATTAATTAATCTAGTTATTTAAAAATATGAACATTTTAATTAATCTAGATTAATCGATAAGTTAATAAGTTAAACTAACTTAACTTATCTAAGCTATAATTAATCATATTAATTATAAATGACTAATCCAATTAGTTATAAATGCGAAAGCTAATTAATAAAATAATTAAACAATTTAATTCACTAAGCCAAGATCTTACATGCATGCAATATAATCAACTAATCGAAAAGAACAACTAACCTTGTTTGGCATAGAAGGTAAAAGGTGTGAATTCTGTCACGTACTAGAGCCCAAAGTAGAACTTCTCACTAGTCTCAAACACACGAGTAATTCACCGATACTAGCTAGGTGTTAGCCACAATTTAAATAAATAAAAGCCAAACGCCATAAAATATTAACTAGAAAAGCTAGTCAAAAAATCTCCAACACAATGGGGTGATTTTCGATCAAGCTATAAAGGGAGAAGAGAATTCTTATTGAAAAACAAGAAAAGGACCTCTATTTAAAGGGATAGAAAAGCCTTAGGTTTTCTTCTTTTTCCAATGTGGGATGGAAGAAAATTTCCTAAATTATCCCCTCCCCCTTTTGTGCGTCACCAACTTCAAGTAACCGTCGACCCATGGTCAAATGGGTTGGGCCATGGTGCTTTGGTGCCCGACCTGGTTTTGACCCGTTTCTCGGTTTCGGTCCATTCGTCATTTCTAGTCTATTTTTGGCAGGTTTTCAATTTATTCAAATTCAACCATTATCTCATTACTCTTTGTGTGCGACCCTAATGGTTCAAAGATAAATGACCGTATATTTATGTTGGGATATTCACACAATTGCAACACGGCAGTGACTGGTGGCGGAGACGACGGGTGGTGGTGGCGGTGTGGTCGGCACGTGGCGGCGGTGATGACTGGCGGCGGCGACGAGTAGTTTAAGTTATGGCGACGACGGATGGCAGCGACGACTGGTGGCGGCAGCGGTGATGGTGGTAACGGTGACGGGTGGTGGTGGCTGGTGGCGGCGGTGGCAACAAGTAGTGTAGGTTATTATTGTAAAGGTAATTGATGTAAAGGGGGTAGTTTAGTTTTTTTGTTTGAAGTTGAGGGATAAATGTTGTAAATTATTTTATTAAGTGTATTTTTGGTAGACCATGTATCTTAGGTGGTAGGTGTGTTGAATGGTGAGGGACATTTTAGGTACATCAAACCTGTAATTTGAGAAGGAGGGGTTGATGCTTTATATAGTAGTATAGATAAGAGTATTTTTAATGGACCATGTATCTTAGATGATAAGTATGTTAAATGGTGATGGGTATTTTAAGTACATCAAACTTGTAATTCAAAAAAAAAAAAAAAGAATTGAGGCTTTTATATATGGGAAAATGTTATATACTGTTAACATTACGGTGCTGCACTCACATTAATTTTCACACATAATAAAAAGCCCCCCTTGATTTTAATGTTTGTGAGAGCAACATCACATAACTATATACTGTTAACATTATATAAGTTATCCCCTTTATATATTAGTATAAATTAGTCATAGAAAAACGATAACTTAGAAATAAAACCATTTTTATACTTGCATTCATTTATCTTAAATAAAAAAAAAATATATGCATACAAATACAAAAAACCATAAAACAAATGTACCATAAAAGATGAATTAAAGTACACACTACAATACAAGCAAAACCACATCAACCCAACACGTTGACTGCACGTGACTATCCAACCAAAACCTTAAACTGTTCAAGCCAGTAAGAAAGTGAATTTAAGTTTTAAGTCACCCCTCTTTGAAACCCCACAACATATTGCCACCATCATCATCATCAAGATTTGGTCTTTATATAATTTTTTTACAGTTTTACCCCCCTTCACCAAGAACCACCGTACCATCCTTGTTGGGGCCCCACTTTCCACCACCATTTGTGGGCCCCACACTTCTGTTAAAGATCCATTAAATCTATATATCTGTCTGTATCTATCTCTTCAATATTAAGCATTCATTCAATTTTTTTTACAACCATTTTTATTTTCTTTGTGGATTTTTTAACACCTTTTTATTTTTATATTATATATATTTGTTCATTATAATAATCCCATAAAAAATCCCACTTGATTATAATAATGTTATTAATAAAATAATATTATAAAGGGTTTTATTCTATATTACTTATATAATATTGTCATACATTTGTTTTTTAACAAGGGTTTAAGGGTTCTTGTTAAAGGGTATTTGAAAGGCTTAAACTTTCTTGTTAAATACTTTTTATTTACGTTTTTTTGTAAGTGTGTGAATTAGTGTGTGTGTGTGTGTTGTTGTGACAATGGATACACATGGAAGACTAATTGCTGGTTCACACAACAGAAATGAGTTTATTCTAATAAATGCTGATGAAATTGCCAAGGTATGTTCAGCTTTTAGATGTTACATTATATATATATATATATATATATATATATATATATATTAGAGTGAATAATTTCTTGGTTATTTAATTTGAGATATAGTTGTGCATTTTGAGTGCCTACATTGATGTTCTTGTTATTGAAAGTTTGGTAGAAGATGAAAAGTTTGTCCTTTCATTAAAGATTTATGTTGGTTGTTTAGTAATCTTTAGTACATTTCCTTTTTTGGAGAAGTTTAAGTGAATGTATAACCACCTCCTAGCTGGCATAGTGGTCAAGCGACCCGAAGTGCTCACAAGAGGCTTAAGGTTCGAACCTTACTAGGTAACATATTGGGGGTGGCCAGGGGAAGGGTTCGGAAACATGCACCGCGACATACATGTGAGTCAAAGACTCACCCCTCCCCGGTTAACGTAAACAAGGAAAACCTCATCCGTTGTTTTAAGTGAATGTATATTGAAATTTGATAATGTGTCACACAATTATGTGTATCTAGGTATAACACATTGTGTCACAAATGTAAATATCATTCTTACGTTTGTGAACCAAGGTTTAGGATTAGATATCAATGTTATATTAGGGGATGTAAATTTTTTAAGTTACAAATTTATATGAAGTTTTTCGATTTTTCTAACTCTAGTAAAAATAATGCTATGTTTCTTTGTATCCAAAGCTTCTTAGGTACCCACATTGCCCTAAATCTTAAATTTTTTATGTTCTTGACTTAATTATATTACAAAGTTGAAAAATTACCATTTGCATGCTTGGTTTCTTGCTGTGAATCTATCCACATTTCCTTAAAGCTTAGTTTTTTTGGTTTTTTTTTAATGTTCTTGCTCTTGTTACAAATTATATGATCTTGTTACATATCCACATTGCCTTAAGGCTTAGCCTTTTTTGATATTCTTGATCTTGTTGTATAGAAAAGCTGAAAAATTATCATCTGGGTAACTGAGAATTTATTTGCTTCAACAGGTGAATTCTGTAAAAGAATTAAGTGGTCAGATATGTCAGATTTGCGGGGATGAGATCGAAATGACTGTTGATACTACTTATCCATGTGCCCAAAAGCCCGCCCACCTGGTCTATGAGCCATTTGTGGCTTGCAATGAATGTGCATTCCCTATATGCAGACCTTGCTATGAATATGAAAGAAGAGATGGTAATCAAGCCTGCCCACAATGCAAAACCAGATTCAAACGAATCAAAGGTATTGATATGGTTATGAATTTGATTTGTTTCTTAGTGTATTTGTGAAAATACAAGGACTAAAACAGTTATTACTAGGGAGTCCAAGAGTTGACGGCGACGAAGAAGAGGATGGATTTGATGATTTGGCTAACGAATTTGATCTTCGAAACAATGACAGGAGAAATCTTCATAATCTTTATGAACATTCTTCACACATGACTATTGATGCCTCAAATATTTCTGTCTTTGCCACCGCATCTGAGGTAGATGGCGCCGCTCCTAGCCACGAGATACCTCTTCTTACTTATGGTCAAGAGGTAATAATAACACGATTATAATATTTGTGATATGCATTTTTAAAAGTGGTTATGTGACATTAAATAATTAGAGTCAAATTATCAGCTGTAACAAAATGGGTTGTAGGAGATAATTTTTGAATGTGCTTCTGCTGTAAGTCCCTGTAATCAACTTTTTGAGTGTATGGTAAATTCTCAATTATAAGAAACAAAATAAAATGGCCCAAAAAGTCACTTATACAACAATGATACCTGGCGGGGTATGGGGGAGGTGATTGTAAAATACGGAGTAGAATTATTCTCACAATCTAGGTGAAAAGAAGGGCTAAATAAGTATTCTCTTCTTACCCTTGATTAATGTCGGGAAGCATAAACCTGAAAACTGATTGTCAGTTATAAAATGCACGCCCAGACACGCCATTAGTTCTGTTTGATTTGAAGTTTGAAGGTAAAAGTGGAGATTTACTAACTGTTAATAGTTACAACTTTCAATATTGAAGGATGATGATAGTCATGCTTTAATCATCCCGCCATTCATGGGCCGTTCAAAGCGAGTTCATCCTACACAGTGTTTTGATACTGTTTCATCAGTCTCTTGTAAGTGTTTAGTTTCTTGTTTGGTGTTGATTTCAGTGGTAGTTTTGCATACTTGTTCGTTTATTCTTAATATGACTGTCTGTTCTTCGTTGCAGTGCCACCTAGAACGATGGATCCAAAGAAAGATATAGCAGTTTATGGGTATGGAACGGTTGCATGGAAGGATAGAATGGAAGAATGGAGGAAAAGACAGACCGATAAACTCGAGATAATTAAGCACCAGGGGAATGGTGGTGGCGGTGGGCATGGTGGTGATCTAGATGATGCTGATTTGCCCAAGTAGGTGCTTTATCGAATGGTTTCTCAATTACATGTCAATGCAATTCAGTTGATTACTTAAAGAATGCATTATTAGTTAATCAGTTATAAGATCCATGTTCTATCTGTTTCGACTTTCAGAGACAAACAAAACACTCTCGGCTTTGAAAGTGACACTGTTATATTCATTATTTTAAGAAAAAGACCGATATTTACATTAACTATTACTATAGGTATGTCAGATACAAAAAAGATATATCAAGATTGCAGAAGATTACAACTTAATCATTGTGTTTTCAAGTACAAGTATGATTAAGCTAGCGAACAAAACCAATCAAGAATGATGAGAATACTAAATATATGTTTATAGTGTCAAATTCATTATTATTTACTTTGATCATATAGGATGGATGAGGGAAGGCAACCACTGTCAAGGAAGCTACCGATTCCTTCAAGCAAGATAAATCCGTATAGAATGGTGATTTTAATGCGTATGGCGATTCTTGGTCTCTTCTTCCATTATAGAATCCTTCATCCTGTAAATGATGCATATGGATTGTGGCTCACTTCAGTTATTTGTGAGATATGGTTTGCTGTTTCATGGATCTTAGATCAATTCCCGAAATGGCTTCCTATTGAGCGTGAAACATACTTGGACCGATTATCATTAAGGTATATGCATCCCTTTCTTTTCTTTATCCAGGATGTCGACTAAGGGATGTATTATGGTATAACATAATTTTGTTACAGAATGCACTAGAATACTATTTATTTTTAGCTACTTTTACACTACAAAGCACTACGAACGTTCATGGTATGCACATCAATACCTTAACTTCCATGTAGGTCTGGTCGTGGCTCTGTCCCCGTCTCTCAAATGTAGAGGTAGCCATTTCTACCTGACTCATAAATCTGGTCCCAAACGGTCTCGTACCACAAGAAATTACTTGTATGACCTGAAAGTCTGAAACTGTCTGACCCGTTATTCAACCTGTCTTCCCACCCTTTTGTCATCTTTACTCGAACGTTTGAAGTAGTGTTAAAAAGCTTGCTACTTTGAAATTAGGTATGAGAAAGATGGGGAGGCTTCTGAGCTAGCTCCTATAGACGTCTATGTGAGCACGGTGGATCCATTAAAAGAACCACCACTCATCACTGCAAACACGGTTTTATCTATATTGGCGGTCGATTATCCTGTGGATAAAGTTGCCTGCTATGTTTCTGATGATGGTGCTGCCATGCTTACATTTGAAGCACTCTCAGAAACATCTGAGTTTGCAAGAAAGTGGGTCCCTTTCTGCAAGAAATTTAATATAGAACCACGTGCTCCTGAGTGGTATTTTGCTGAAAAGGTTGATTATCTTAAAGACAAAGTACATCCTGCATTTGTCCGTGAACGCCGTGCTATGAAGGTAAAAATAAACTATCTATCAAGTTTGTGTTCTGCTTTTTACAGCCATGTTCAAATTCAGGTGCAATGTTATGTAGTCATGCTTTTATATGGACGTATTATCTAAGTATTTGAAATACAGAGAGACTATGAGGAGTTCAAGGTACGGATAAATGGGCTTGTGTCCATGGCACAAAAGGTTCCTGAAGATGGATGGACTATGCAGGATGGTACTCCGTGGCCGGGAAATAACATTAGGGATCATCCTGGAATGATTCAGGTGCTAACATGCTTTTTTTCTCTCCTTAATTCTCATTTTATGACACATGCTTTGTTTGAAAATTTCGGATATTAGTTACTTGACGATATGTTTTTTCTCAAGGTCACACTTATAAATGTTTAAGCTATTGCTACATTTTTAAATGTGAAAAACAATATAAAGTCATATGTTTTCTATATAATAGAACTCTAGGCATAAGTTTTTCATACTAGTGTAAGTGTGTACAATTCTACGTTTTTAAGTAAGCATGCCAACAAATATGTTTACATTTTAGCACAGTCATAGTGATATTATAAATCATCTAGATAATGTTTTAACGCATGCACTTTGGGTGTGGAGCCACACTATCAATAACACCATTTATTTCTCATAAAATGTATTCTACAGGTTTTCTTAGGGAATAATGGTGTTCGAGATGTTGAAGGAAATGAATTACCACGCCTTGTTTATGTTTCTCGAGAGAAAAGGCCTGGATTTGACCACCACAAGAAAGCGGGTGCCATGAATGCTCTCGTATGAACTTCTTTCCATTTTCGTATGAAACTGTTAAAAGTTATATTCTCCAATCCTTTTAACATCTCGCACTTTAATCTATTTTGAAGATCCGAGTCTCTGCTGTTATTACAAATGCACCTTACATGCTCAATGTAGATTGTGATCACTATATAAACAATAGTAAAGCTCTCCGGGAGTCTATGTGCTTCATGATGGACCCTATATCCGGAAAGAAAATTTGCTACGTTCAATTTCCTCAAAGATTTGATGGGATTGATCGGCATGATAGATACTCAAATCGCAATGTTGTCTTCTTTGATGTAAGGCACCTCCTTTCAGTCAGTATAATTATGATTACATATAGGTCTAAAATTGACCGGGCGAGTAATAGGTCACTTTGGGCGTCTCTTGACCTGTTTGGCATTTCCTTTTTGGCTAATTTTTATCTACATGTTTTATCTATTGGACATGAAACATAACCTGAATTGAGCCATGCAGACCTCAGAACTCTTTTATAGACCATCCTTTAGTTTACAATAATAAAACGTTATTATTTACGGGAGACTGGTAGTTTATACTGGAATATTCGTTTAAACAATCGTTTCTTTTCTTAATCTTTTGTAATACTTTGATAGATTAATATGAAAGGACTGGACGGGATCCAAGGACCGATATATGTTGGAACCGGATGTGTTTTCAGGAGACAGGCATTGTATGGCTTTGATGCACCAGTTAGAAAGAAACCTCCTGGAAAAACATGCAATTGCTTGCCTCAATGGTGTTTGTGTTGTTTCTCATCAAGAAAGAAGAAGATCAAGGGGAATGCAAAGAAGAAAACGAAAAAGATGAAGAAGATGATGGAAGCTTCAATTCAAATACATTCACAGAACATCAAAGAAGGGAATGCAAAGAAGAAAATGAAAAAGATGAAGAAAATGATGGACGCTTCAACTCAAATACATGCACTAGAGAATATCGAAGAAGGGATTGAAGGTGAGTGACTGATTTTGAGGTGGTTTGAAGTGTTAAATCTTTTTGTTTTTATTTTATTAATAGGTGGGGTATTTGTGCAGGAGCAGATAGTGAAAAATCATTGCTCATGCCTCAGATAATGCCTGAAGATAAATTTGGACAATCTCCTTTATCCTCTGAAGGTAAATACATATGGTTTTTAGGCAGTTTCAACCTTGAATTTTTTGTTTTATTTTTACAAAAAATGGTTATTTCGCAGGAATAAATTGTGAAAAATCATCGCTCATGCCTCATATAAAGTCCGAAAAGAAAGCTCCTGTATTCATTGAAGGTAATACATTGAAGGTAAAATGACTGGTTTGAGGTGGTTTGGCGTCTGAATTTTTATAGTATTTATTTATTTATAGATTTCATATATACTAATATTATTATGATTTATGATATTTATCAGGCATTGAAGGTAAAGTTTCTGTATTGCTGCTCCAATCGGTGAACGTAGTGCTCCTGTTCCAATTGGTTCAGGTAATTGTATGTCTTTCTCTGAAATTGTAATTGCTGCCCTGCGTTATTATAGTTACACTTAATTGTGATTTTGATTTTCCTCTTATCTCCTTTATAATTCTATGTGTTTTATTAAAATCTTGATTGGTGCCCTAGGTTTGTTGCTATAGTCATGTGTCTTTATTTTTTCGTTGTTGATTTTTGTTGTGATGGTGTTTATTGTGTGTTTAAGTTTATAGAAGTAACAAAGTTTTAGAGGAAGAAAATTGTCGTTGGTGTTTGGTTTTTTAGCCGTTGGGTTGGTGTTGTTGGCTGCTTTAAGTTTATAGAAGTAACAAAGTTTTTATCGAAGAATATTGCCGTTTGTGTTTGGTTTGTTAGGGCTCCCATTTGTTCGTGGTTGTTGGGACAGCCGTTGGGTTGGTGTTGTTGGCTGCTTATTCGTCTTCGTTCATTCGGGTTGCATTTGCCTCTAATTTCGATTGCATTAAGGTAATGTAGCTAAATACTTTGTTTGCTTTACTGCCTTTCACTAAAACAAATCAATTTTCTCATTATATAGTGTATATATGTATATATTATCATAAGTTTCTGATAAGAGATATGTTATCATAAGTTTGTGATCAGAGTTGTTGTGTTCAAATTGCTGATATGTTTTCTGTTCTGAATATAGGATGCAGCCACTAAAGCATTGTACAATAAAACGTTTACATGAGTCGTTAGATAAATAAAAATATATTATAGACCACAGATATATATATGCAGCCACTAAAATATATTGTTATCAGATATATTATCATAAGTTTCTGTTCTGGATATATATTATTAGATGAATAAAAATATATAATTATCATATGTTTTTATCATATATTATTAGATGAAGAAAAATATATTTTGATCAGAGGTATATTATCATAAGTTTCTGTTATGGATATATCCAGCCACTAAAATGTTTTCGTGGTAATCCGCAGTAGTTTATCACATTCACGTGTAATGTTAAGTGGCTTGAGATTTGACATGCTGTTTCAAGGTTCGGCGCTTTATCTCCCCAAAATAGACCAGACATTATAGCTCGCGTTCTATATGGTATAGAAAGCACCAAGATTAGTAGGACAGGTAACTGACGAAGTTTAAATCTATAGTTTTTTTGGAATTATTGAACCTGCTATCAACTAATGTATTCCATTTTTCATATCCCATACATGAACATTAGATGCTCGACCTTAAATCACTAAGGCTTTTTAGACAACTACTGTCGAGATTGTTATTTTTTTTATGTCAAGCAATTCATGCAGCCTTCTTTTTGATATTAGAGGGGGTCATTGGTTGACCTTCACCACTAGATGTCTAGATTAGATTATGTTAATATGGTCGAGGTTGGAATTGCAGTTTCCCCGCGGATGTTGTCTAGGAATGTGGACACTGTATTTATCTATGACATGAAAAGTTAGAAACTGTGGATCAAAATCCAGTTACAGTTATTATCGGCGAAATCGGCTCGGGTCAAAGCACTCAACTCTCCAAGATTTTACACAGAAGCATTTAAACCAGATTCTTATTTAAATGTTTTATTGCTTACTTTTAAATGAGCAATAACTTACAAATAACTATTTGAAAACTGAATATCTATTTATTAATCAGTAGTTATAAGTTAGGCAGCTTGATCGATAGCATAAGCAATTCCCAAATGAGCTGATAAGGGCATATATGAGTGGTTAGGAACTTAGGAGTTTTGGAATATTTTGACCGATCGAGTGATTAGGATGTTTGAATATCTAGATTTTGTTAGTTTGCTATGTAGTAAATGTTATTTAACAAGCCTATTCAATAGTTTTAGTTGGGATGCTAAAAAATGATTATTTTTTTTTGTACAATACGAGTATAGTATGAAGTATGGAGAATTGTTGATAGTAAATTCGCAGGCAGTATAGTTGAGAGCCATATGGTGATTTTAATTTTATATTAGTAAGCACTAGCACAAGTAGTCAAGTAGTCGTTAACCATTATATTCAACATTACTTAGATGTCAAAAGGAATGGGGTAGAAAGAATTCCATATGTTTTCTGGTCAGAACAAGACAGGGGGCTGAAAATCTAATCAACCAACCCTTGGATGAAAGTGGCAACATGACAACAATCACATTTGTATGACCAACACAAAATATAGGAGTTTACACATTACTTTAATCTGAAACACATGCTTCAAGCACATTTTTACCTTCACTTGGCACCTTTTTTCTTGACGAAATTCCTCTTTTACTTGGCCCCTGTTTAGATACTGGTGTTTAAAACTCGATGCCAGTGGCTGCCGGGGATGTTGCAGGTTGCTGATCAAATGCTTGGACCAAAAGAAGATATGCATCTCGCGCATTGTCTTGGTGATTTTGATGATTTCCTTAAACAAACATGATTACAACAATGCCAATATTTATAAAATCTTCATTTTATGTTGCTAATGGTGTGTATGAGTCGTTATTTAATATAACATATTGTATAAATTTTCTATCCACGGCTCGTGTTTTCATACGGGTTCTACATCTAGACCGACATTTGTTAGATATTTGTTGGATCCTCGTAATTTTTGTTAACATTTGGCCACTGTTTAAACTACGTTATCCATCATAGTATCTTGCTTAATTGGTTGCCCACTTTTACCGTTGACGGTAACCATCATGACTTTGGTGTCAATTGTATCCGCCGCAACGCGCGGGTACCATGCTAGTATAATATAGTTTAAACATTTGAGTAATTATCCCTTGGTTTCTTGCACCACTTCTACAAAATTTAAAAAAAATAATCGAAAAACCAAAAACTAAAAAGAATGCGCAGGCCCGTATTGTTACTCATATCAAAAAATTTACTGTACTTTGTAAATAAAAGTTTTTAAAGAGAAAAATAAATTTAGAAAGTGTTAGGGTTGTTTTGGATTACTTTATTTTCTGAGTATTGCTTCTTTTTTTTTGGATTTTGCTAACTATAGCCTTGCTATAGTTAAGCTTTTCATTTTAAAAATATTATCTATTTAATGATCTTAACATTAACTTTATAAAGAATCTCCATTCATCTAATTATGGTTATTTATTAATAACTCAATATTTTTCTTTTTATTTTATACATTTTTATTGATCTAATTATGGTTATACAAAAAAAACTGTACCTTCTATATAGAAAGTTCACCTTTGAATTTTATGATAAAAAATACAATTATTTTATACACGTTAATGACAGTGACCCAAAAATGAAAATGTTAACTAGAGCCCTAAGTGCTGCCGTTAATGTGCATAAAAAAAATTGTATCCTCGTATCAAAAACCCACCCTCTGAATTTTATGATAATATTGCAACTATATTATGCACGTTATTAACAAGACCCAAAAAATAATTTGAGCTATTAATAAACTACCATAATAAAAATAATTAAAGATATTAACTAAAGTAATGTTGAATCATTAATTATAAAATATTATCAAAATGGAAAGATTAACTATAGCCTTGGGGCTATAGTTAGCAAAACCCATTTATATTGAGTCACATGTCTCATCAAAGGTTAATCTTAAATGTCACATATCTTAATCTTATGCAATAAATTATATTGAGTATTAGTTTATTGGTTTGTTATATATATATTAAAAAAAGGGTAATGGGGGGAACCCTAGTCCCGGTACCACAATTGGATACCCATCGACTCACCCCGTATGAGCCTTATGATGCCGGTACAATACCTCCATCCTAAT
>JAOEHQ010012150.1:0-27165 GCA_025447715.1 Asclepias incarnata
TGTATAAGAGACAGCAATTCACCACGTTCTGAGAACACCAATGGCACGCCCCCCACGTTCTGGAGCCGTTCTCGCGTTCTCCCCAGAACGCCGATGGCACGGCCGCGTTCTGGGGAAGCGTCTGGTTGAGAACGTGGCTTTGTGTGTGTGTGTGTGTGTGTATGAGTTATATATATGTATATATATATATATAAAGAGATGGTGTATGATGCGGCGATGATGTGGCAGTGAGAAGTTGAGAATTTGGGGATAATGGTGGTATTGTTGGTAGGGGTTAAATTCTGGGTAAATTCTAAGAGGAAGGAATGATGTGGCGCTGATGTGGCAGTGAGAATTTGGTGTTATGGTTGGGAGGGGCCTAAGTGGTTATCTGCATTATCACACCTTTATTTTCAACAATACCAGTCTAGTTACAAATACTTGAATATGGATGCAATCATACTGGCCAAAGCAAACATATAGCTTCGATCATGCATGGAGGCTACTGATCGACTAGAACTCCCCGAACAGGGAACTGATAATTTGTTCCAAGTCTATCCGTTAAGAGGGCAAATCATGAATTCATACAACTAGGGATTGATTAGTCACATTTACCTTTAATTAGCAAGTTCTGACTGATTTGTAGCATACTCTACGTGTCTCGACTAATAACCAATTAAATTAAAGGCCCTTTAAAATGGAAGCATATATATATATATAGTTTGTTTGCATGGCAGGCATTTGATGGCTTCAAGTTGAAGGCCCTTCCTTTACAACAACTTTCATGATACAATAAAAGAAAAGGGGATGTGGGTGTGGGGGTGGGTGGGTGAGGGTGTTTCTGATACATGTTGGAAGGTAGAGAGACATGGCAACGCTAAGATTTAACATGCCCTTTTTATCCTTTGAAGAATGCACAACACCTCAAAATGTGAAAATGATGAGTGATTTGAAAGAGACTTCTCATTAAGTTGACGATATTGGAATCTTTGTTTGGGCCACTCCAAATGCCTTGGTGGTGTTGCGTGGGATTTTGAATTATATATGTGTGTTAGCAAAAGCTTGACATGTTTTTGTTGAAGATATTAAAAAAAGAATTGATTTAAAATAGAAACATATCTTTATAGGAAGTTACTAGTTTACTACAATCTCGATTTAAAAAAAAAACCTAGTTTACTACAACATAAAAGTAAAGTGAGATATTTGTTCAAACTTCAAGGTGAGAGTTGAACCTTTGACACTGGCATATACGGCCTAATCGTTATTCTTATGGCCATTTCTAGACTGTTCCAAAGTCATCCCTAGATGTTAAGATCAACTTTAAGATCTTTAGACCGTCTTGCCACTAAGCCACCTTGAACATGTTTACTAACTCACTATAACAAAATAGTAAATTATTGGTTGAGGGTGTAGCCCCAATGTTTACTAACTCACTATAACAAAATAGTAAATTATTGGTTGAGGGTGTAGCCCCAATGTGGAACCTCCTGACAAAATATAAAGGTGTGGTGTTCGATCCTTGTGGTCGACATCCATGTATGATATTGACCACTCATTTAGCTCGATTTACCTCTCACATATTGGACCCGAGACGGTCCGGTGTTAGGGTACCAAGGTTACAAATGATAACCTTTTTTTTTTTGACAAAAACAACATAGTAAATTTTAATCATTTTTAGGTGATATATATGCCGGAACAACTGTATTAATTTGTTCATGCGGATATACGCATGGACAAACTTTAGAAAAGAGTTTGTGCTTACAATTAACGTGAAGAAATAATCGGGTAAAAACAACACTTAGTTGAAGTAGCTTTATGTGCACTATGAGAAGTGGTGTATATATGAGGATATAGGGGCATATAGCATACTTATTTATTTATTTTTATAAAAAAAAAAACCTTATATAAGTAGAAGACCTTTTATTTGGGGTGGCCAGGGCCGGCCCTGACGAACTTTGGGCTTAGGACGGGCTAGAAGAAAAATGCCTCTAGGTTGAGCAATGAATTCAACCCAGTGGCTTAATAACCAAAATTGACACGTACCTAACATCTTAATCACCAGATCAGAATGTTCATAATTAATTATGAAATTCAAAGATATTATATAACACAATATATATATGTGTGTGTGTGTAATTTACATATATATGTATATTGGAAATTAAAAAATTTGGGCCCCTGAAAAATCGGGCCTTGTGCGATCGCCCACTTCACCTTATGCCTAAGCCCTCCATGGGGGTGGCTAATCATCAAAAGTTATATGTGTGTGTGTTGGGGGGTGGGGAGTCATATATTCATATGTGGAATGTGTGATTGTAGGTGCACATGCGCACACATGTATTGATTATGTATGTGTGTGTCACAAGTCTTGTTTGTATGTGTACAAAACTTTGTGTAGTTTGTATCTTTGTGTAAGCGCACACACACATTTTGAGCTCGAAAGGTGCCTTTCGGTAGGCTTATCAACTTTATCTTTAATGATAGATTAATTGGTCTCAATTAACGAGTGTTTTCTTATGTTTTTTCGACCAAAATAGTTGATAATATTAAAGTTGCCTTTCGGTAGAATTATAATTTCCAAAGCTATATATATGTTTTATCCTAAAAGTAATTAAATACCATGACACAATGAATTGGTCTCTTTTGCAACAAACTTGAAGAACATAGTTTGTTCTACGTATTTCATTGTTGTTGCACTAACCAATTCATCATA
Source organism: Asclepias incarnata (assembly GCA_025447715.1). Taxonomy (NCBI): domain Eukaryota; kingdom Viridiplantae; phylum Streptophyta; class Magnoliopsida; order Gentianales; family Apocynaceae; genus Asclepias; species Asclepias incarnata. The sequence continues at coordinate 2,693 of JAOEHQ010012150.1, forward strand.
GATCAACTCGTATCATCATCATGTGATCCCACATGGGCTCACAAGATGAAGACTAGCTGCAAGGTCATAGGTTCAAACCTTGCCCTTCACAAGTAGAGAAAATATATCTTGTGCTCCATGTATGAGGATGGTGTTTCACAGGACATGAATTCTATGCGGTGTGCGTTATGGGTACCAAAACGTTACATGGGACCAGGGGATTCCCACCATTTATCCTTTTTTGTTGTTGTTGCACTACTCCCTTTGAATTTGTGCGTAGTTCTTTAAATCTTTAATACATACATAATTTGTGTGAGTTCTTTAATATGAATTATGACAAGAACGAAAGAGACTCAAATATTTAAGTAAGATGATCTTCCGATCCCTAGCTATATGATCTTGTGATCCCAATCTTTCAAAAAAGAAATATAACATAGAGTAAGATCTCGATCTCTAATCAATCATCGTAAGAAGTATCACTTTTACATGGGTTTTTTCGATCATCATAAGAAGTAATTACAAGTTTTGTCAAAAAATTTTTTTGTTAAACCAGTATATCCTGAAATGACATTTCCAGATTATGCCAATTCACCAAAAAACCCGGAATTTATCTGCAAAACGCATTGGATATGATAGAAATTGGATGAAATGTCCATTCTATCCCTACACTAGGTAGATGTATTTTAGCAATAGTGATCACTTATTAAATACATGATGACATTATTTTATTATTATTTATATATAGCTCAACACCACTAACATATCGTAGAACTTTAACATTAGACCATTTGTAATTTAGTGAAAACTCCGAAAACTATATCATATAATTTGAAGGAATAGAAACATAATTGAAAGAACTTAATCTTAAAATTAAATAAATAAATAAAAACAAGACACACATTCTTGTCTGCATAAAGAGACAGTCTCAAACAAACGTATGATTTCGACTTCTCCTTGTTCTATCATCATTACAAGAGACAACTAATTAATATACATAGTTCCATCTTCAAATTTTACAGACAGAAAGGACAGCCAACTATTATGTTGAAACTAATAATTCCGAGAGCAAAAAAAAAAAACCGCTTAGAATTATCTTGGGTCATAAATTTATAAAAGTATCCCAAAGTCGATCTTATTAACCTAGAAGCAATAAAAATCAACAGTGATAACAAACTGGGTTGTTTAATCTGTGGGATCCCGTACGTGTCACCACATTAATGAGGCAATAACAATAATGGACCCTGATAGGTTATACCATGGCTACTAATGTGAGTTTTGGTATACCGCTACCATTAAGTCTAGCCGGAGTAAGGCGTCAAAAACGATTTTGCCGTCTCTTGCCGTCCCGCTATGGTGCCTCCAAGGGCATTTTGTTCCAAATTTTTTTCCCCCGGCAAATACTTGCCGCCTAGTTGTGTTTGGTTTGTGTGTGTTGTGTATATATATATATATATATGTATGTATGTATAGTATGTATGTGAGTGGGGCTTCTAGGAAGCCCCACTCCACCATTTTTAGGGGCTTCTTCTCATCTTACGCACATGCCACGTGTCGCAAGACGCCTCCCACTTTTGAAGCCTCACTCCCCTTAGTCTAAGGATAATGCAATGGACGTTACCCTTAAAGGTGGTTCAATCAGAGAACTTTGAATCTTGACACGTATAGACGGGTTTTGAAGCTCGACTACTTAAAGGAAAATGAGCTTTTTGTTGAACTCCCCTAGACCACTGTCTTCAGGCAGAATCTGGTCTATGCTAGTTACTCCGACAAGCTTCTTGATGATAAATACGATATCATCACTATTAGAACAGTCCAAATGCACCATCTAGCTAAATACTTTATAATATAGCATAAATAAGTTATTTCGTTTTAAAAATTCTGATCAACCAACCTCTTTTTCAGTCAATTTAACTAAATAATCATTCATCTAACTAAAAAATATTTCCAAGATTAATAATACCCTTATTTCTTAAATAATTAACAGTAAAACGTTTTTTTTCCAATAAACATCAAAACAAATCTTTCTACCATTCAGGCCTTTAATTAAAATATCTCTACTATTTGTCTAAAAAGTCTTTTCTAAATTAATATTAACACCTTTTACTTCCCAGAAAGTTAATCATGGCCGGCCTTTTAGTGTTAAAGGACAAAACATTCGCTTTGGGCCCCTGAAAGTTTAGGTCCCCCATATTTTCCATAATGGGTTTAATGTTTTGTATATTTGGGCTTAATTTTTTTTATATTTTACCAAATAAAAGTTTTAGCCTTTATTTTAAAATAATCCCCCCCCCCCCCTTTTTTATTTCTTTGTTTACTTTACTTTGTATGCTAATAAATTAGGTCCCTAAAACTGATCTCGCTTATGACCACCAAAAAGCTTGGGTCGGCACTGAAGTAAATGATATGCTTTTTCCATCAAATATCAAAACAAATTTATTTCTTAAATACATGTAAATATGTCCTTTAACTTTTATTAGTTTATAACCTTTTTTTCAGTCACGTTTATAACCGTGTTTAGCATATTCGTTTTCTAACCATATTTAGATCATAATCATGTTTAAATGTGGTGCATTTCTCAAAAAAGCAATCCCTTAATAAAGAAGCAACCCCCCTCCTTTTTTTCTCAAAAAAACCTATTAAATTTCTCAAACTACCTCTATCATTTATTAACTAATTTAAATATCTTCATCTAATATACATATAATACCCTTAATGAAATTATTTACAATATACATCCCCCAACACTTAAAATAACTATTATTTACAACATACATCCCTCAACCCTTAAAATAATTACATTACCCCTTTTATATCAATTAATTTTACATTAATAACCACACCGCTACCGTCGCCGCCGCCGCCGCCCCCGCCCCCATCACTCATTGTCGCCGCCGTCGTCGCAGCCGCCTCTACCACCACCACTGCTACTACCATCGCCGTCGCATCGCACAAGCTTCTGTCTAGTAATAATAAATAATCATTCAAATAAATTTAAATCATTATCATAAACCGCTCATGAATCTAAAAATTACTCGTAGTATGGACTATGGTGAGTAAAAAAATCAATATCTAATTATTTTTGACATATAAAATAGAAAATAAAAAAATATAAATTATCCCTAAGCAGAGGACCACATGAATGCATCTCATTGGAGGACCCCACAACGAATAATAACTTCATCAAATATAGCTTCCATGCAGGAGACAGCTTGACTTTTTGACCTCTTCTCCGTTAACCCCCTTTTCTTTGAAATCTTCCTTTCTACTTTTTCAGTTTTGAATTTCCGTTTTCACCCTTAATCGTTCTAAACTATTTCCATTTTGAAAAACCTTATTTCCTTTAACGACAAATCTTTTACAACAATTACAATACTTTTATATAATCTTAAATACGTCTATATCAGAGATTGACATTTAATAAAGGGATAATGCATATAGAGGCCACCCATCTATCAAATCTTTTTCTTTTGGGCCACCCATTTATCAAAAATTTCTTATAGGCCATCAAAGTTTCTGTTTCGTTTCATTTTTACCAATTTTGTTTAAAATTACATCAAAAGTTTGTCAAATTGTAAAACTGTCTCTACTTCTGAAAATCTAAAAATGTTTAAAGTTATAATTTACATGTTATGTCATGTTTTAAAGTCCCGAGTTGGCAAATATTGTCTTCTTATTAAGGATATAAAAGGTGTTACACATATTAGTTCTAATCTACGTTGTTATGAGTTTGTAAAACGATAACATATTTTGTATTTAAATAGCTTTTTCCAACTTTTTTAGTTGAAATTGGTTGAGACGAAACAAATTACATATTTGAGTGGCCAATAAGTAAATTTTTTTAGTTGAGTGGTCTAAAAGAAAAAAGTTTAATATATGGATGACCTCCATAGACATTATCCCAAATTTAAAGTATATCAAATTATTATTCAACTAAATTGGGCCCGGTCAATTGTTTGTATAAACTCTCTGAAGTACCAATAACAACACTTAATTCCGCCCCTATAAAAATAAATTATGAGGAAATGATAATCGTACCTCTAAACGAAGATAGAGAAACTAATTCGAGAATTACCAATGTTTTAAAAATCGGACCGGACTGGCCGGTTCGACCGGTTGGACCGGTGCGTGGTCAAGAAGCCGGTTTTTAAAACCCGGTTTTTTGGCGGTCCGGTTCAATGGTTCGAACTGGCCGGTTTTTCCGGTTCGACCGGTCCAGTTCAACCGGTTTTGAATTTTTGATTTTTTTAATATATTTTTAATGATGATGTATATACTTTAATGTTATTTTTTAGTTGTTTATGAACATTAAAATATTTTTTTTTTGATTATAGCTATTTGGTATTATTTTTGAATGAATTGTAACAAGTTTAGTAGCATTTTTATTAAAAATTTAACCAAAAAAACCCAACCGGCCGGTTCAACCGGTTCAACCGGGCGCGGTGAGATGGCCGGTTCGACGGAAAATCCGATTTTTAAAACATTGAGAATTACCTCAGACAAAAGCTATATGCACTACCAAGAACGAAAATTTAGTTGGTAATGCAATCTTCTACCATATTAACAAATATCTTCGTTTTCCACTCTATATTAATCATATAGCATGTGATATTAATTAAAGATAATATAAATGAAATATTGAAATACATACCAATTTTTTTTTATAATGAAAACTGTCGAATAGAACACGTCCTCATCATTCAAAGATGAGGATCCACTTAATCCAAAGTAGTTGGTGATATTAACCGGGCCTCGTTACATCCAATGTTAAATAAGGCTCCAAGGAAAACCTCCTTCGAATGGAGTTAACAAGGATCGAACTCCCACCTTCCGATGAAATCTGATGTCTCACCGTTGATCCTGGATATTGACAAATACATACCAATTAGACCAAACCATGTCAATTGTCAACTTCCAATTTTATATTTAAAATATAAATATAAATATAAAAACCCCAATTTGTCGTTACTTTTTGACAAAAAAAAAAAAGACTATAACGAACGTGAAGACATATCCTTGTTACACATGTTTTGTGTTGGTTTGTGTCTCACAACACTTTGACAACTGTGTCGATCCACATTCTCTCTCTTCCTGAGTTTTAGCAACTAAACATCATGTGTTCGTACGATCTTGCCAGACAAGACAAGTCTCATGGTGGAGTAGATGCATATGCGGACGTACCTGGCCATCATTATTTAATATCATGACTCATTAACACGTCCTTTTTAATATTTATATTATTATCATAGTTTACGTACATCATTGGTATATATATATATATATATATACATACCGGAGTATATATCTTTGACTTTGATTTATGATATATATTAATAGCGAGATCGAAAAAGGTTGTGAATTTGTGTGATTTGTGATCTGGGTTTTTGGAAATTAAGATTGAGATATTATTATCTTGGTTTTGAATTTCATCGAGTAAAAAGAAATGGCGGATAAAGGGAAGGAAAGTGATTATTATTTGATGGAAGATAGTGATGACGATGATGAGAAGAATGATATCGAAGCGAATAATAGTGATGATAATGATGATGATGATGATAATGATAATGATAATGATAATGATGATATTTCGAGTAGGAGATCTTCGTCTTCTCACGTTTCAGCTGGTCAACAATGGCCCCGGAGTTACAAGTTAGTCTCGAATTGTTTCATCTTTTGCTCTTACATATATATATATATATATATATATATATGTGTGTGTGTGTGTGTGTGTTATTTTTTGATATTTGATCATGCAAATATTTTGAAAGAGCTAAGTATATGAATAGAAGATAATTAAGCAATTAGATGTTGTTTTGCTACATTTATGTATGAGATTAGTGTTAGGTAATGTATTTAACTTTAGTCTAAATTTTGTTGTTTGTATCTGCTTTAAAACATTTCTATCGTATGCATCCAACATTCAAATATTGTTATTGTATATATCCGTTGGTATTTTTGCCACGTGAGATCCATACAAGTTGCAACCTCAGCAAAAAGACTACTAGACTTTCAATGGCGATATTTGAACGTTGAATACATACAATTACAACATTTAAAGTTGGATACATACTATAGATTTCGGGCTATAGTTGGATGCATTTTCAAGCACTTCTCCCTTTATATATCAGCTTGTCTATGTGTAGATAGATACAAGCTACATAGGATTATGTTTCTGTAGTACTTCATGACATATCGTGGTAACAATTTTGCGAGAAAGAAATACCTAGCCCACAACAAAATATGGCTAAGAAGAATAATAAGTATACTATTTTCTAGTAGTTGCTTCAGTACCAGTGTTAGCCAGACTATCTAAGTTTTAGAAAACAAAGGTGTCTTTTTTTCTTCTTAAAAAACATCTTACTTTTTCAATTGTCTCAAAGGAGACATTGTACTAAACTTTGAGCCTGGGAGTAATTTGAAGTTGGTTGTCATATCATTTTTTGACATTATGCAGCCAAATGCTGACTACATAGCAATATGTTGGATGTATGGTGCCAACCTTTGCGTTATCTGGTTGCATAATGCTCAAAAGTTATATGACAACCAACTTTTAATGACCCCCCGGCCCAAAAACTTTTACATCGCACCAATTAGGGCAATTGAAAAATTAGTAAGTCATCAGTTTAGGGGAAAACCACTTAAAAATTAAAACTATATTCTTTAGTCATCCGTTTAGTCATTTCATTAGTTTTGAATGCATTGCTATTTAAGTTTGTTTGATCACCTTGTTTATAGTATGCATAGATTTTTCTTATATGAGTTAAGATATAATTGTAGATTGTAGAAGTATAAACAATTGTACGTTAGTGATTTAACATTGCTGATAAACAATTGTGTTGCAATCATACGAAGAAAGCTACATCCGTATGTAAACGTCATTCAAAAGAAAATTGAAAAGAAGGTCATTTTATTTACATTGCAAGTCTAAACACCATTAATGATTGCAGGCAGACTCTTGATTCATACTCGATTTCAGCAACGCCAAGTTTGGGATTCCTTAGACGCCCATCTGGTTCTATATATTCAATGTATGAACCTGGGATTGATAGTAACTTTGATGATAATATAAAGTCTAAGTTGTTGATTGAATGTTCAAAGATTTATAGCAAAGAAGATTTAGATAGAATCTCTAGAAAGATTTCGACATGGTCAGGGAGAGGTTCCTTGCCTAATCAACTCATTGATGAACTCCCCCTTACCTTCGGTTGCAGTGTCACTCAGACTGTTTTCAATTGTAAGAAACTTGTCATCCTTTTCATATTCAATAGATGATACGTAAACATTAATTATATCAACGTAAGTAATTTTTATTGGTATGTTGGATCAGCGGTGAATGTGATGGTTGGAGTTGGTGTTCTTTCTATGCCAAATACAATTGCAGAAGCTGGGTGGGCAGGTATGGGTGTGCTATTCCTGTTTGCAGTAATGTGTTGCTATACGGCTTATCTCATGAAAATTTGCTTCGAGAGCAACGACACCATTCAATCATATCCCGATATTGGGGAAGCTGCATTTGGGAAATATGGTCGTCTTATCATCTCAGTAAGTGTAGTTTATTCCATGTATGATTAAAGGGGTTTTAGGATGTATGTTTTGAAAGGGAATATGTGATATTGAATAACAGAATAAGTAAAGTCAAATAATCAGCTAGGGTTGTGGAAAATAGTATTTGGATGTATTAGTTCCCTTGATGCTGGTATTCGATAGTAATCGACTCTTGGGTTTTTTTATTTTGCAGATAATTCTGTACACATCACTCTACGTAAGTAAGCTAATTCTTTTACCCTACATGTTTACGAAGAACATATCTCACAACTTCTATGTCTATATTCAGGCATATTGTGTGGAGTTCGTTATTTTGGAAGGAGATAATCTCACTAGTTTATTTCCTGGTGCATCCTTGCATTTGGGTGGTCTCCAAATGGACTCGGTGCACTTGTTCACAATTCTTTCTGCTATTGTAATGGTACTCACCCTTTTGGTGAAAAACGTCCGAGTGATCTCATTCCTTTCAGGTACGTTTGTTAGTAGAACAATGGGTGGGCAAGTAATGGGTCAAAAGTCAAAACAATAATTTTTAAGTTGGGAGCAAACGAGTTGAGTCAGGTTGGGCCAGCCTGCAAACTTTTCTTATCCATCTTATTTATGGGTCAAAAGTCAAAACAGTAATTTTGTAAATTATTGTGCTAAATATGATTGTAATAACTATATTACCACAAAGTAATCTAATGTTTTTTAGCATATAAATATAATTTGAAAGACTTGCAACATGTTCGCCCGATTGACCCACAGCCGTTTCAGGTAAATGCTTTATTTTAACGTATTTGACACATTAGAGCTAAAACATAACACAAATCAACCCATATATAAGTAAATGTGTCAACAAAATGGCACCTCTAATATTTATCATCAATGTTAATTTTTACATTCCTTTCTAATTTATTGAGTTGAAGTACATGTCTTTAACAATTGCAGCTACCGGTGTTGTGGCTACTGTTATGGTCATCCTCTGTGTGTTTTGGCTTGGGACAGTGGACGTTGGCTTTCATGAAAGCGGTCCGCCAATTAAGTTGGGCGGCATTGCTTTCGCACTTGGTATATATGGATTTTGCTTTTCGGGACATGTTGTGTTCCCAAATATATACCAGTCAATGGCTGACAAAACAAAGTTTACAAAGGCAATGGTCATAACGTGAGTCACTTTGACTTTTTTGTTTTCAAAAGGAAAATATCCACACACATCCATACATATTTACGAGTTGTCCACCATCGGATGCAACGAGCAACAGTTAATATTAACGAACCCCATTTTGTTTTTTCATTTAGGAGTATTCTGCTTTTCAAGAAAAGTTAAACTGATCAACATCAGTGATAAGACCTCTTGATCAAACTTCCTTTAATGTCAAACTAGTCACTTTTTTTCTTTTAAGATGAATTTCAAAACTTTTCATGAAACTAATGATTAATGTTAAATTTATAATGTTCCCATTTCATTACTCCATTTAAGACTACGGGTTTGACACGAAAAGTCAAATTGATAAATGCTATGAATTTATGTTCAGTGGGTACACATCTTAATCAAGTTTACATTTGATTCTTCTGCAGTTTTATGTTGTGTGTTTTGATGTACGGGATTGTTGCGGTTTTGGGTTTTCTCATGTTTGGAGAAAATTCGTTGTCCCAGATAACACTAAACATGCCTGACGATGCGCTTGCTTCAAAAGTTGCTTTGATAACAGTTGTAAGTGTTCTTCTCTTTGGTTGATTTTAAATTTTTAATGGTTGTTTTCAGCTATTGAATTTAATAAACTTTTACTTATTTGCAGATCATCAATCCGTTCACCAAATATCCTTTTCGTGATCACTTATTAAAGAATTATAAACTTATGAATAGATTTATGATATTCAAGTAACCCATTGCACATTGCACAAACTCGTCATGTACACCGACTGTTGCTATGTTTTTTCCTAGTAGAAATAGAAAAAAACATGTTATATATTTGCAAAATCCATCTATTTCCTTAACAGTTTTTACATATGCCTTGCTAATGAACCCATTGGCTAGTGCTATTGAAGAGCTTTTACCTGTTAAAGTTGCAAGCAGTTATTGGTGTTTTATTATTCTACGAATTGCACTTGTCGCATCCTCCATAGGTGTTGCGTTTTCTCTTCCATTCTTCGGTAAGCATCACATTTGCTAAGTTTTATTAAACATATAATACCAATTCCTATAAATTTTTCTTACCCAATATCATCCCAGCTATTAATTATCATTACATTTTGAAGTGTATAAATAAATCTTACATTTCTGAAAGCTTATAAGTGCAAACCTTGTTTTCCCATAACTCTAACTAATGAAAAATTTTGAGTTTCTATAATTTTTTCGAGGTTATAAATGAGAACATTTTTCACAAGCACTTTATAAAATGTTAATAAAAAATTGCAGGTTTAACTAGCCAGGTAAGAATTAGCGTGTCGTCTACAAATTGCATAATCTTGTAGTGCAAGGGTTCATTGGTTAGGGGTTTGTATTGCAGCACGAAACTGGATTTACGTTCTTATTCAACTTTGATTTCTTCTTTCTTGTTGATTGATCATTTTTTGTGTTTCTTGAATGCAGGTCTTGTGATGGCTTTGACGGGTTCAGTCCTATGTATCTTAGTGGTAAGCATGCCTTTTTGAGCTCATGTGTTTCATTTTACGTGAATATTTATATTGCGGCCGTAAGCAATTTCTATATCTTTGTTTCTATGCAGTCTCTCATATTGCCAGCTCTATGTTTTTTGAGAATTAACGGGAGTAAGGCCACGACAACACAAGTAAGTAGCTATTACAGTACCGCACCTGCTGGCAGATAATTAAGATTTGTACTTTGACTTTTATGGTCAAACATAACAATTTATCTAACACATATACATGGAGTATACATATTATTCAACAATTCTAACACCAACATACTTTATGGTACTTTCTTTGAAGTTAATTTAGCAACTGTTTTTTTGTTAAAATGTATGCAGATTGGTTTCAGCGTTGGTATAACGGTGTTGGCCATCATTTGCATGATTTTGGGGACGTACTCATCTTTAGCAGATATCGCGAATGAACTTTGAAACCGAACAATATCACTTTTGCCGCAGTCTTTTTGTTGTAGAACTTCCATACTTTCAATAAATATTCGTGATGAGTTGAATCTAGCACAGAGGATGAAAATCATAATTTTGGTCAAGTTTGGCTCTAGCTTCAGATTATTTGACAATTGTCATTAAAGGAAAAAATTAGATGAAATGTATTATGATGGTCTTCCTTCTCGTTTTGTTTGCTTTCAACTGATTATGTTGTGCTATTTTTGCGTCATTGCACTGGCTAATTGATGTAATTCAAACAGGCATAAGTGATGGAACATGCTTATCACTACAAAAAAAATAATAATAATAATTTTGCGGGCTTTTTTTTTCCAGTCGCAATAAACACCATTCTCGTCGCAAAATGGGTGCGGGTCAAGGCAGGTCATTTCAGAAAAGTGGGTCAAACGGATGCAGATCAAAACGAGACGGGTCGGACTGGTCGATCCATTATTTTTTTTTCCCTGATAAATTTAAATATTATCTACAATTTTTATTTCTAAAATTATGATTTATTGATAATTATAATTATAATTATAATTATGGGGCTGATTATTGTAAAACAAGTATTGAAGTAAAACAAATAAGATAAGATCTTGACTATTGGATCAGGATAAAATTGATGCACGAAGATTAATAAAGCACAAGTATACACTGATGCATGGAGATTTTCATAATGCACAATGATTTTCAGTTAAGGAAAAAATAATTATATATATTTTTTTACTTTAATACTTGTTTTATTTTAACCAAAACCTTATAATTATATATATTAGTATGTTATATTTATATTAATCTTATTATTATTATCTCAAAACCAAAGCAACTTATAAAATGGAGCTTGCTTTTTGGATATAATCAGTTCACGTGTCACAATTTTATGACATAAGCTTGTATTCATTAATTAATAAAAAATAACAATAATAATATATCAAAATTTGAGGATGGGGTAAGGATGAGGTTATGAGGCCTCTCCCATCCATATCACCACATTCTCAAATTCTCACTACCACATCAGCGCCACATCATCCCCACATCATCCCCTCCTTCCAGAATTTACCCAGAATTTACCCCCTACCAACCATACCACCAAATTCTCAAATTCTCTCACTGCCACATCATCACCACATCATACACCATCCTTTATATATATATATATATATATACATATATAACACATACACACACACAAATGGAATCTTTGCAGATATAACTCACGTTCTCAACATAATGTGAATCCCACAACGCGCCCACAACGAGGCCGTGACATCGGCGTTATGGGGATAATTTGAGAACGAGGCCAGAACGAGGAGATGGTAATATTGGTGTTGTGAGAACGAGGACAACGAGAACCACAACGTGAACCGATGGGAGAGGCCTTAGCAACATTGAATCTACAACAAAATTGAAAAGATTTTGAATTTAGTGCAACTATATAATAATACAACACTTGTATCCTTAATTCTTGGATGTAACCATTTCAACCTTCTTTTGGTTTCTCCATATAAGTCCAACACCCTCGTTTAGTTTCAGTTTTTTTTTTTAATCATGGTGTACTACTTGTTTTACGAGCAAATTAATCGTAAGAGCTGATTCGCTTTGTGAGCTCATAGTCAGAGCATGTGACCCTCTATGACCACTAGGATATCTTTTTTTTAAAAACCAGGAATTGATTATGTGACTTTTAGAGAGTTTCATCCTTTTGGAGACATGTGTCCAACCAATGGACCACCACTCTAGTGGTTTAGTTTCAGTACTCTCTTTTCGTTTCTTGAATCCTATCTTGCACTTCTAAATGTTCCCATTTCAACATTCTCTTTTAGTTTCTCCAAAGCTGAGATAGAATAAGCAAATGAACTTAAGGGCCAAGAGAAATACTTTGAGAAATACTTATTCGAGACAATAATATAGTTTTATTAGATAAAGAGAAAAATATGGGAAGACACATATGGTGTCTTCTAACCCTACAATATCGAGTAAAAAAGATGTTAAAATTATAGTGCAATCATTTTTTAACATCTTTATTTATATTTGCCAAAGTATAATATCATTACACATTAACAATTTGAGTTTTATATGTTTGTTCGGGTATTAGACACAATAATCTAGCTATTTTTTTTTAACGGTAAATTTGGACTCGGCGGCATAATCTCTTCATATACCTAACTCCGATTCCAAAGAAAACCCATTGTGAAAAAACCCCTGTCTCCGGTTCTTGAGAGTATTTTTGCTCACATCAGGATTTGAACTCGAGACCTGATCTAAGTCTCAAGTCCCTAAATACCAATCCATTTATCGATGGGGGCATATCTCTGCATGCCCTTTTGTCTAAAAAAAATTCCATTCTTCCCCGACTTCATGTACGAATAAAGTGGTAAAGGGGTAGTAATATAATAAATCATATAGAATCAATGGATTCGTGGTAAAATCCCTGTATGATGTATTTTAGTACAATTTTTGGCTGATATAGGGATTAAATGGTATAGTTCATTTGTTGGTAGCTTGGAGGATTAAAAGCATGACTCTTGCTTTCCAATTGGCTGTTTTTGCATTAATTGCTACTTGGTGTTGAAAACCGAAAAGATCGATCCAATAAATGCTTAAGAAACCTGAAGAGACATGACACTCCTATAAATTGTTATATATCCCCGCCTGATCATTCACCACCATCTCCAATTTTCTGTCATTAGACGAAAGAAAGCATGCCTTCGGGTCCAATAAAGAAGAGAGTTGCAAAATGTCCAGGTGAAATTATGGTTTCCATAGTGTTACAAAGTTAGACCATATATACGTATTATGTAGTTTTTTCAGTTATACGTTTTTTACATATACTTAAACTGATTTAACCTTTTAATTTGTTGGTTATCAGTAAAAGATAAACCGGTTGATGCCGTGGATGTGTTTGAGAACAACAGCAACATGCCAGAAATGACAGCTGCTGATGAGGCTGCTTCTGAAAAGGGTTCTAACAAAAAAAAGGGTAAAGAATCTGAATCAGTCGTTAATCAAGTCGCACTTGAAGCGTCTCTGATTGAACCCACTGTAGAGAATACTGAAGGAAATGAATCGACTAAAGCCCATGATGGTCAAGTTTCCCTTGAAGAGACTCTAATGGAAACTGCCTCAAAGAAAAGTGAAACAAAAGAATTAGTCGTTGATCAACTTGCTCTTGAAGTGTCTCTAGTTGAACCCACCTTAAAGAAAACTGAAAAAAACAAATCAGTTGATGATCAACTTGTTCTTGAAGAGTCTATAAATGAACCCGCCTCAAAGAAAAGTGAAACTGACAAATTAGTTGTTGATCAACTTACTCTTGAAGAGTCTCTCTCAAAGAAAAGTGAAACAAACGAATCAGTTCATCATCAACTTGCTCTTGAAGAGTCTCTGATTGGACATGCCTCAAACAAAACTGATGATCAAATGGTTCCTGAAGAGTTTTTAATTCAACCAACCCCTATCAAAACTGGCAAAAACAAAAGCGTTGATTTTTGTGAAAGATCTTCTCATGATCCAATATCAATGGTTGATCCAGTTCTGTCGAATTTAACTGAAAGTGATCGAGTGTCCCTTGAAAGTGCTCTTGAAGGTCTGTCTTTGGGGCCACCGGTTCACCCTATACCAGAACAAGCTGAAAGACCTACATCCCTCGCACACGGAAGACCCAAGAGGGAGAAAAAACTACCATTTTGGATGCAAGACTATTATGTGAGCCCCCTAAATAAGTCCAAGAAAAAATAATGTGTTTGCAGGACACATGTTTTGGAGTTCATTTTTCAATTTACATGAATCAGTGTTTTCAATTTTGGTGTAAGGAGTATTTGGAAGCAAATGTATTTGATGTCGGCTTATGTATCAAAAGCGACTTATTTATATCTTATTCATAGTATTGTTTGGGTGACTCGTGCTACTAGTAGACTCAACCAGGGCGCCACTGTGTAGTGTAAAATATTAGCCTGGCTAGAACCATTTCCAGTTCTGCCTGAAGTGTTTAACAAGTAGCTTCCTTTCTCTACTTGACATTATCTTTAAGATTGCGGTAGTACGTTTTTGTCAAGGATCTGTAAAACTAGAAGTTCAACAAACTAATTTGTAAAACTAATATACCCTGGTTAACTATTTTGGTCATTCTCTTTTTCTAGGTTCAGTAAAGTTTGCCAAACCCGGTTAACTTTTTAGGCCATTCTCCTAGTTTTACGAATTCTTAGACAAAAAATTTCATGAAACCAAAACACAAAGGGGTGGAAAGCAAAGAAATTAAGTTGATAAAAGTTTTGCTGTAAAACAACCATGATAAGCATGTCAAACTTTTATTAGAAAAGAAAAACCTAACAATGTATTACGAGTATATTATAATCCAACTATTTTGGCCATTCTCGTTATTAGTTGTTAAAGTTTGTTAAAATCCCTACATATTTATACCAAGGTGCGTTTACCCTCTTCCCAGTGGCAGGCTGTTCAAAATTACAATTTTGACAGAGTGGATAAACGGATGAGTGACAAGTGAAAATATTGGAGGGTTAGGAATTCTGAATTGTGTATACGGGAGAGTACAAGTGTCTTTGATAGTTGATACATATATAATGTTTGAAACTTTAACTCAAAATCTATAAAATGTATTTGATCATGTGTTTTTTCTTTTATTACACTATGGTATGATATCCGTAGGTTGCAGCAACTAGTAGTGATCATGGGTCAAAACCTGACCCGGAGATGGACCGAACCAACCCGGAAACCGAAAACACCAAAAATCTAACCTTAGGACTGAACCATGTTAAATGGGTCGGTTTCGGTTCGGTTTACGAATCAGGACAGTTAAACACACATAGGACCCCGAATTTGTTATATGTAGCCTATAAAATGAAGTAGTATTCACAATGATCAATATACGTATAAAATATTAAAATGATGTTTGCATCAAAAGGGATCCTAAACCATCACAGTGATCAAGAACAAAATCCATTTTTCACAATAGCATGATCTTGATCAGCATCCCCATCCTTTGTAATCGCTTTCTAGATTGTCAAAGAAACCATCAGAATACAATTAAAATATGTCAATTACACCACTGGCTAGGCATTTTCGGTCATGTATCATCTCTCGTGATAGTCCCCACTCTAGCATTTCTTCATCAGAGTGGTGAACAACCAAACTGTACCCATCACAATCTCCTAATTTGGGCTATAGACCGTGGGTACGTTTATAACTTAAATATAATTTGTGCATCCATTCGGTTTCTCGGTTTTCTGGGTTTCGAAGAGGTTAAGACCAGGGGCAGATGTATATAACAATTAGGGGCGGTAATGCCCTCTATGACTTTGGGCCCAAGCAATTAATATCTGTAGATTTTTTTGTCTTAAATAACTCAGGAACTCAATATTTCTTTAACATACCGAGGCACAAAATTTTACATGCCCTCGTCTTTTTCCGCCTTTTACAATTACAATTATCAAAGAAAACAAATGTGGATGGATACCTAGTAATTACAAATGCATAGATATAACAACTGATTTGATGAAAAGGATAATAACGAGATTAATTTAATAGCTTACAAATACATTACATTTAAGCAACTTGAACGCATTTAGCAATAAATATTACTTCTCTAGCTCATATTACATTTTGGCCATATGGCCACTACGATTTTTTATTTTTGCCTCTCTAAATCAAATTTCTAGATCCTAAATTAAATTTCTAGATCCGCCTCTGGTTAAGTCCAAACAAGCCCGGTTAAGTCCGAACAAGCCCAAGGACCACATTTTCCAAAAAATCAACCAACCCTAGTTATCAGGGGTTGTATTCGGTTCGGTTTATCGGGTTGGCTCGTATTCTGATCACCCCTAGCAGCAGAGACAAATATATCGTGTATATATCTTGATCAAATGTGTCTGGTTGTCGATAATGACATATAAAATATATATTATGTATATGAAAATCACGTTAAACGTTTTGTCTCATACAACGTCCAAGATTGTTGTCAGCATATGATACATGGATTCATATATACATAAATCGAAACACCCTCAGAAAACAAAAAAAAATTCTAATTTACTAATATCAAATGATATTTTAATATTTTTATTCTTATAAAATATAAATTATCTCCAGCACTATTAATAAAATTTAAAATCAAAATATACTTTAAAGAAAAAGTGTCCACTAAAAGTAATACCAACACTAATGCATTTTGAAATTTTGGAAACCTAAAAAAACTTAATTGAAATATAAAATTAATTAAATGAAGTATGTCGGAATGATATATATTTAATTGATATATATATATACTGAAATTATTATTATAGATAAATAGGTAAGTTTAATGCGAACCAGTGAAAATTATGTTAACGCATGTGTGTAGTAATTTGGAAGGAGTAATGTGATGTAATCAGTGAGGTATTTGTCTATTTGACATGGTTTGTCTTTGATATTTTATGTCTCACTTGAATCAAACCCTATATATTACAAACGGTTGCAAAGATATCGATCATCACCTAATGAGGCCCCGTACCAAGTAATCTTATCTTTAAAGCCAAAAATAAGGTTCCACATGAAGAAACATTATCTCCAGAATCTGACATAAAATATACGATCAACTTTTTAATATGTTTAACGTATAAATAAGGAAAATGATAAATCCGATTAAAAGAGTGCTTAAAAATCTTTTTGACCATAAAATGGTATTCACATGTGAAAAAAATCAAGTGATAAAGATTAAATAAGAGATTTAGTAAAATTCACATGTCCATCGTCTTGTAATTTTAAGAGGATTTTTAAGCTAATATATTAAAAAAAATATCTTTTCAGCTCTATAGGAGATCCAATAATTGTTACAAGGATAAAAGTGAATGACGTGTGTTTTGAAGTTTGATTAACTTTTTTCCTCGACTTTTCCTACCCTCCCCCCGGATTAATTAATAAAATAGTTTGTGACAATTTTTGTATATTTTTGTCATCACGAGAACCGGAACCAAAATTAAATTAACTACTCCGTAATTGATTGACTAAATAATATTTGTAACATAAAGTAATATACACAATGCAATAATTTACACAATGCAAAGAAAACCATGTGGTTAAGTTCATGTATAGTAAGCCCCCGCATACCCATATATATGGGATGATATATAGGAGAGTATATATTCGTATATATGTGCTAGGAAGTTCTTGATGATGGTGAGTGTGAGAAACGGCGATATCGTTTTTTTATAAAATATTGTCGAACAACCATAATTATTTTATAAAAAGTTGTCGAACCACCATAAAAAATTGATGATAAAATTATAAACGTGCGTACTAATTAAAGCATGAAAGTGGCACAACCTTATTATTTTTTGTAAATACAAGATCAAGGAAATTAGAGGCACAAATTATCAAGAAATTAATGGTGATTTCTTCAATTGATGGGCAAACTTTGACAATGAGTCCATAGAGGACCCTCCATTACTTAGTGCTTTCATGGCAGCACCCTTTAGGTGTTCCAACCTTTTGGATACTTTCTTCCCTTCATCTCCCTCCATTAACTCCTTTACAACTTTTCCGATCGCCTCTTTTGTAACGATTCCATTATCATCGGTTTCAACTTTTAATGCCAAACCAAGTGTTTCGGTCATCACTTTGGCATTCATATGTTGCTCGGCGTAAAGAGGCCAAGCAATCATTGGCACCCCATGTACCACACTTTCTAAAGTCGAGTTCCATCCACAATGAGTCAAAAAACCGCCGGTTGCTTTATGACTTAGTATCTCGATTTGTGGTGCCCATGACGACACCACTAAACCCCTTTCTACCGTCTGAGCCAGAAACTCTTTAGGTAAAAATCCTAAAGGGTCATCCTGGCTAACATCTGTAAAAAAGTTAGCATTTGAAGCTTTACTAGGGCTCCTTACTACCCACAAAAACCTTTGGTTACTCATCTCTAACCCATGAGCTAGCTCATGGACTTGGTCTAATGAAAGGGTTCCACCACTTCCAAAACACACAAACACCACGGATCCATTTGGTTGATTATCCAACCACTTTAAACACTCATGTCGGTCTGACCCATTACCTGGATCGGACGGAACAGACTGAATCAATGGCCCGATTGAGTAAATAGGTGTTTTACTAGCAACACTTGCTCGTAAAACTCGAAATGTTTCTTCTTCTAGCTCATCAAAACTATTTACCATGATACCATCAAACGTAGTAAGCCTCTTGGAAAGTAAAAGATAGCCTTTGTATACTTCATCTGTCCGGACTTGAACTGGGGCCATCAACTCCTTTCCATGAAAACTAACCGAACCTGGTACATGAACCGGGTAAGGTAAGTCCTTGTACTCACAAGAAGACTCTTCATCAAGCTTTGGCAATATAAAAGTGAAAGACAAAGCCATAGCACTCATTGGAAAAAACAAGAACTTAAAGATGCCAAACTCTTTTGCAACTTCAATTGTATCATGGCCAAACATGTCAAACACTAAAGCAACCAAATTAGTGTTTGCTTTTAAAGATTTTATAGCATCCTGGACACTTGAATAACTAGCTTTCATGATGAAAGAAATTTTTATTTCGGGGCGGACACCTTCTGGTAGTCCATCAACTTGTGGTAGAAACAAGTGGTGAATATTTTCAGGCAAAGATTCTAGGACAGATATCTGGGCTTGGGGAGGAGGTCCGGTTGTTGGGATGATGATAGTGGCCGAAATATGGTGGTGTTCAACTAGTCGTTTAGCGAATTCGGCCATCGGAATGAGGTGACCCATTCCTGGACTTGGAAGGATGGCTATGTGAGGTGTTTTGGCCATTCTAGTTGTGAAAGAAATTTGATTTGAGAATAGAAATTGACAAATGTCTCTAGCATTGCAAGTTTTGTAGACATTGTGATGAACACGTATATTTTATTTTTATTTTGCCTAAGTTTCAACCCAAGGATTATTTTATTTGTCATTACTATCCAATAATACATGACAATTGACAACTATGCATGTTTCCTTGGCATGAAGAGTTATTAGATAATAGAACAATTCAAATAGCATTTTTCAATGTCCATTGCCAACTACGTTTTAAATCGATCAATCAATAAATAAATAAAATTATAAGCATGAAAGGTCACGATAATTTGGAGAATAACTACATTTAATGAGAATTATAAAGTTGTGTTCTATTATATGAAAGTTTCAAAATAAACCTTAATTTGTATATTGGTTAATTTACATTTTTGGAAATTGGCAATAACAAAAATAAGTTAGTTGAATTTTCTAGCATCGTCTATGTATGTCAACTCTGTTACGGTTCGAAGTTCACTCATAGCATTTTTTTAATATATATCACGAGTTCGAATATGTGTGTGGATATAAAATTAAGTCGTATGAGTTAAGGTAAAATAAAATAAAATAATCATGTATATAAATAATCATAATTCTTACAGTCTCATGAAATGAAGGTGTCCTTAGCAAAGTTAATTCATGTAAGTATAGGACTATAGTAGATAAGAAATGCAAATCGTCAAATTAGTAGGTAGGAAACACAAATAATGAAATTAGTAAAATTTTAACCCGTGTTCATTTTGCATGTAATTTAATATATTTTAAACAATTACTTAAGAAAAGATTACCTATTTTTGAAAAGTAAGCAAGACTATATATATATATATATATGATATGAACAAAATTATTAAGTACCTTATTTTATCATGTTAGAGTGAGACATGTGTAACTTTGATGTTGCAATATATTATGAACACTGAAATTAGATTATGTAAACAATAACACACGTCTCTTGTAGTCACTATAATAATAATAATTCTTTTTCTTCTTTTATTTTTTATTTTAATTATCATCCGATATTCAACTCCCTAGTTTTTGTATATTAGGCGTTGGTCACGTTAAAAATAATAATAATAATAATGAAAATATATTAGGCTTAATTTGGTCTAATGTTCATTTTTCAACATAAAAGTTACAAGAAAAATGATATAATTAATCATGACGGTAAGAAAAATGCACATATATAATTGCAATTGCAGTACTTTTCAAAAGCTAATTTTCAAAGCATTGTTTGCTTTTTGTCTCTAGCAAGTATAGTATTATAATCATTACATGAGTGACAAAATGCCACAAATACCTTTTTCTCTCGTGATTATCGACCATATCAAAATAGGTAATTTTCAGACAACAACGTTCTTGCTAGTGACCCGAAGTGTCATCCGTGTGCCAACTAAAGACGTCCTCTTTGAGAAGCACTTATCGAAGTCATGTTGGCGATTCATCCTTTTAGCTCCACCGTTGTTCGCATTTGTTATTTCTTGTATATGCATGAACCTGGGTGTACGTTTCTAGCATCTTGCTAGTGTTTAATATAGGACTTAATATTTTAAAATGCAAGAAACTTTACACGTTTTGTCATAGTGGGTATCCAACTTTAATTCTGCGCATTGTATGTAATTAACTTGTTATTTTGATCAAATCATGTAACATTTTTACTTGTACCAATAAAAAACTTGCACGTGACAGCTCATATGGTTTGCCACGTAAACACTTTTACATGATTCGATCAAAATAACAAGTTATTTACATACAATGCACATGATTAAAGTTGGATACATACTATGACAAAACGTGTAAAGTTACTTACATTTTAAAGTACTAAACCCTTTGATATATGCAAACTTTTTTGTAAATAAAAAATAAAAATAAAAATTTGCAAATACACAATATGTATAAATGTATAAATGTGTAAAGCATGTCCTTATTGTGAATGACTAATTATTATTGTGAAAATATAATTACTTTATCAAATATCGTTTTACGATACAACTAAAAAAAGGTAAAGAAGTGATTCATGTCACCAGAACTACATTGGATCTACATCATCCTACCCCGTAAGGGTTATGATGCTGGTAAAATACATTCACTTAATCTCCACATGATTTGGGTATCCTTAAAGAACCGAACCCGTGTGTCTCAACTTCACATGTAGGCCAAAACTGCATTGATGACAGGTATCTCTCCCTATTGATGGATTGGTTATACGATACAACTATGAAAGCATATATATATGTGTCTAGCAAGTATATTATGTGAAATGTTCTTTCTACGAAGGCAAGATGTAATTTTGTATTTGGTTATTATGATCAAACTCTTACTAGATTTTGAACCCGTATATACATATGAATAGATACAAAATATTATATTTCAAAAGCATTCTAGATATTGATATTTCATCATTAATTTCATAATGAACTTCATACATGAATCAAATAAGTTCTATTACATGTTAAATGACCACATGTTAATATTTTATATATTTAAAGCATTACAAGTTATATTATTATTATTTTTTTGACGTATTAATTAGACTTGTTAAATTTTAGTTTTGTATATACGCACGGTAGGTTACAATAATTATATTAAAAGTTTTAAATAGTTTTATGCATAATGCTATTTTTTAATTTAGACACTCATTAAAAATGTAAGTTAACGTATAATATTCTTAATTTAATCTAATATATATACGATAGTATAAATTTAATACAACATAACTGTTTCAAAAATTGTTGTGACTTGATATTTTCGACTAATACATTCTGATACATAGTGACTGAAAAGCAATATAAATTAATTATTTTATTTTTAAAATTTTCACATGAACTATTGATTAGTTCAATCAATAATATATATGATTGATAATAATATAATTAGAAAATTTTAAGTTTTTTGCTAAGTTTTGAAACAATTAAAATTCTAGTTTTGTATTTGCCCTTATTAGAAAGCCAAAGTTTGTTTTTGAATGCAAATTGTGTTCAATTTTGTTTTTTAAAGTTAGAAGGATGTGTATGCATTTATTATAAAGTTACGTTGATTTTGATATTTTATGAAAGAAAAAGAGTTTACATGTTGGAATTTTTTTTGTTAAATGGTTTAGGATTTTAATAAGTGAGATTTGTTTTTCCAAGTTGAAAGCTCAAAAGTATAATACCTTTATTTAAATTAGGTAGGTGGATTTTTTTTCTTCCATGCAAGTCTAGAAAGTGTAATATATTTAATTATGTTAATTAAAAATTAGTAATATTTTTTTATCTATACTCCTTAATAAAGGAGCAACCCCCTCCCCTTTTTCTCAAAAAAGCCTCTAGATCTGACGAATTTACCCTTCAACTTTATTCATTAATTTAAACAACTCCACATAATATACCTATAATACCCTTAATGAAATAATTTACAACATAGATCCCTCAACCCTTAAAATAACTCCACTAACTCTTTTTACATCAGTTACTTTTATATTAATAACCACACCACCACCGTCGTCGCTTCCACCACCCGTCGTCGCCACCACCGCCACCTCCGTTGTTTCCACTGCCACCACCACCCGTCGCCGCCACCACCCGTCGCCGCCACCACCACCCGTCGCCGCAGCCGCAGCCGCCACCACCCGTCGCCGCCACCACCCGCAGCCGCCACCACCCGTCGCCGCCACCTCCACCATCACCGCCGCATCACGCGGGCATTCGTCTAGTTTTATATAAGACAAATGTAAATTAGTGAGATTCTTTCCAAAATTGAATGTCATAAATTGATACTATTGATCAATAGGAGAATTGTTTAAAATTTATTTTCTTATTATACTATTATCTATTCTATTAATATATTAAAACAGAATTGGAGGATTCTTAAATCGACACATGACGTAATTCTTCATCGACACATGTCATTTTGATCTATTTATTAATTTCAAATATTTTTAAATTTTTAAATATATGATAATCTTTACCTAATATAATTATAGTATAATGTTTTTAAAAAAAAATACTTATATACTTATAATACTTATATTTTTGTCCATACAATTTGTTTCATATATGACACACATAGGTTTGATTTGTATTTTATTTATACGAAGTCAATACACACAAAATCATGCATATAAACTAAAATCAAACCCAATTCATAATTTGTAAAGTCCAATCCTTAACATGAGGTATTATTATCTCATGGATTCTTATAATTATTAGATTCTTTGTTCCTTTTGCTAATAATTTTGTATTCTATATTAAAGAGTATATGATTGTTGTAATGCAAATGGATATTGCTTTCGGTAAATTTGTATTTATGTATTGTTAGTCAATTTTTTTAGGGTTTAGGGTCTCGGAATGTAATGAACTATATACGAATGTTTATGTTGTGTGATGAACTATTCGGGTGTTCATTGTATATAATGAACTTTTAAATCTCGGTTATTGAATGTACCCAGGTATATGTGGCAACCATATAAGTTGCTACGTCCAATGTCACGTTGTCAGTTTGCAAGTTTTTGATTGGTCAGGTACATCCAATAACCGGCTACTGAACGTTCATTACATACAATGAACACCCGGATAATTCATTACTCAACATAAACATTCGTGTATAACTACATTTGAGACCCTAAACCCATTTTTTTAATGATATTGTTTCATTCTTATTTTTCATGCAATTAGTGGGTCAGGTACATCCAATAACCGGCTACTGAACGTTCATTACATACAATGAACACCCGGATAATTCATTACACAACATAAACATTCGTGTATAGTTCATTACATTTGAGACCCTAAACCCATTTTTTTTAATGATATTGTTTCATTCTTATTTTTCATGCAATTAGTGTTTGATTTAAAACAAATTAATCAATTGTACATTCAATTCGTATATCGTATGGGTATTAACACTAGTTTTAATGTTATATATATATATGGTAAATGTTCATTTGCAAATCATAATTAAGGTGAAAACTAAGAAACAATTCTCAACCACATATTTATTCATTTTTTCTTTCTCCTTCATAAATCACTAGTTTCATCTAATTCATTCAAAATCTTTTATCTCAAAAACCGTACATTGATAAATTATAAAAATTATA
>JAOEHQ010012151.1:0-16094 GCA_025447715.1 Asclepias incarnata
TTTTTCATTGCATCTCCGTAAAATAAGCCCTTTTTATAAAAAACACCCCCCCCCCCCCTTCCCACCCCACCCAAAAAAAAAAAACCAAAAAAAAACCATCAACTCTTAAAATGACTAAACTACCTATTATACATCAATTACCTTTATATCAATAACCTACACTACTTGCCGCCGCCGCTACCACCATTGTCGTCGCATCGTGCGGGCATGAGTCTAGTATGATTTATCCGCTACCACCATTGTCGTCGCATCGTGCGGGCATGAGTCTAGTATGATTTATTTTTCTAGATTTTGGAAGTCTGACGATTAATTATTTGAGGGGATATTTGATTTTATACTTGAAAGAACATATTTTACCCCATAAATTGTATTATTATGTTTTTCAAAAAATGTTTCCTTGGTTAAGGGTTATCCCAAATGATGAGCCTTGGTTCATTGTAGTGGTCAGATCAAGATTTGTCCATAAGCGTTTCCAGCCATTCCCAAGATAATGCCTAGGATAGAATTTGAATTTGAAACCTTAAGATAATATCTAGGATAAAATTTGAATTTGAAACCTCTAAGATAATGCTTAGGATAAAATTCCAATTTGAGACTTCTTGTGAGTAAACAAGACTCCACCCATAAACTTTATTTCTTTTTGGGGATTTTCTAATTTAAATTATCTTTTTAAATCCTCTAACTGTCAAAATTTTGACGATTTAACCATTCAAGGGGGTTAAAACATAAAACAAAATTACATAATTGGATTATGAGAATTTTCTTTCTACAGTTAAACCGGTGAATACTTGAAGTTTATAAATTTTATTGTTAACACAATAAATAGAAAGTTACAAGTATAAACAACATGACTACAACCGTATATATCTGATATGCGACGGTTGATTGTTTTCCAAAAAATATCATTTCAAGCTTAAATCTATACTTTGCTAGTAGAATGACATTGTTTGGCCTATCAATTTGTGCATTTGGATGATGATGGTGGTGTTAGAGATGAGACATGGATATATTTTTTTTCTTAGAACGGAAGACATGAATATTATAACTACTTTTAAAACCTGCGTGAAACGCGGGGTTATTAATATAAAATTTATTCAATATAAATAGAGTGATAACCATTTGACACAAATCATTTGACATTAACCTCCATTATTATAACAATAGAGTCCAATTCAATCACTTCATGGGTCTTTTTATGACAACGACTTTCAGTTTGCTCAAAGGATTCATAGAAGTAGATTTAAACAGAGTGGACGGGTCAAATGGATTGCATTGACCCAGAAACATTTTCAATCCATTTTTATAGAAAATCATCACCAAATGGTTTAGTGACAAGGAAACTTGTTTCCTAAATTGGGGTGGCCACATGTATTTAATTTTTACTTATAGTAGG
Source organism: Asclepias incarnata (assembly GCA_025447715.1). Lineage (NCBI taxonomy): Eukaryota > Viridiplantae > Streptophyta > Magnoliopsida > Gentianales > Apocynaceae > Asclepias > Asclepias incarnata. The sequence goes on from JAOEHQ010012151.1 coordinate 1,394, forward strand.
CATGAGTGAGTTTTTCCTTCCAGATCTTTGAGAGATAGGGGTTTCTCATCGAAGAGATTTAAATTGAGGATCTATTCTGCGATGAGGCTCTCTAGCGCGGACCTGGTTAAGACAACGTATGCTAGACCTTTCGATATTTGCGAGTAATTCACACCTTTCAAAAAGATAGGATTATAGAAGCAATATTATTATTACAATAAAAATCTAACTTTTTAAATAAAGACATTTAGGAGGTCGTGTATAATCTGAGCTTCACTTTGGGTGAGTTTTCACCCAATTCAACCGAAGGAAATGCAAAACCATAGCTCATTTTGGATAATAGTAAAATAAGTTAGTCACCAATAACAAAATAATATATACTATATAGTACACCATGTTATGAAGTTCGAATATCCTTCTGATTCCATGTTTGAGATGTAGTTGATTCAGTAAGTTAGCCCCTAGAAACTTCTTCTTGATCGAGATGCCACTTCATCAGCCTCTTCCCACGAAATTAAAGATGATTCCACCCCTTAACAGTAGCCTCTTTAAGACCCAACTTAACTTGTTTATATAATTATGTTACAATAATTAATCTTTTAATAATGTGAAGTTTTCTTTTATATTTATTTTAAATAGATGTTAATTGATTTCCTATCTAAGAGCATCACCAATTATCACTGGAAACTAAACTTCACGATACTCCACATACGTCTCCACGTAAAATCATCACACACCCGCATAATGTCACCATAGTCACTTTACCATAATGCCGATGGTCACACCACTTCCCTAATGGTCACGCTATCGTGATAAAGGTATCACACCAATGTGATAGCCTCTTTAAAGATGCTCTAATAATAACTAAATAAATATTATTATTATTTTTTTTATTAAATTGATTGATGTTGTGAAGATATAAATTTTATTTGTTTAACATAGTCATTCATTCAAATATATACTTTATATAATAGTAGAGATAACAAGCTTAGTCATTCAACTGTATACCGTGTTTTGAATATGTAACTATTTCCAAAACCTTTTGTGGTCAAATGTTTTTTGAAAATAATCAAATAACCATCTCAATCTGTCATTCAAATATACTTTATATAATAGTAGAGATAACAAGCTTAGTCATTCAACTGTATTCCGTGTTTTGAATATATATATATAACTATTTCCAAAACATTTTGTGGTCAAATGTTTTTTGAAAATAATCAAATAACCATCTCAATATGTTTTTCCTTGTTTAAGATCATTTATTCATTATAGTAAAACACAAAAAGTTTCTGAATATTCTATAACAAAATACTTAGTTTATGACACAAATGAAAAGACCCAATATATATGAAATATACAAAAATGTTTATTTTGATTTTGGTTATTTCAGGCCAACTTTGTTTTAGCACTGGCTAAAGAAGCAGGTTCAAGATGTTAATGATTTAAAGTTGGCACCGTCGTATCATGCAGGTATTATGTTAGTACCCTTTAACGATTTTACCTTTTTCCAATTTAGATCATTAACTTCTATTTTCATTTCGCATTTGAAGTATTTGCAGTTCATCTAATATTTCATTTACACCCTTTTAGCTATTATGCATTTCCAATTCGTAGCATTAGCTTTTGACATTTATAAACTTAACTTTATTCACTTCGATTTTCTAATTTCAATTCCTCATCCGAAAACTGATAGTGTTACTATATATATAAACATTGGTACTTATTTTCCCGTCGTGAAACGGAAGCATTATAAAACTTGTTGTTTGTCATATCTATAATCTATAATCTATAATACATTATAAAGATTTTACATAGTTTTTTAAAGTCTTAAAATTTCAAGATTAGAAATTATTAACATACCTTTGCAACTTAAATTTAATTAATACTTTTATTATACATTTAGTCAAACTTTTCCATTTCTATACTTAAATCTTTTTTTTTTTTTTGAATGACAAAATATTATAAAAGAAGCATCAAGCAAATTACTTGACGCCAAAATTAAGGTACAATTACAATTACATCATCTAAGAAAAGAAACCCGATAGCAGCAGATTCCTAGATACCTTTTGAGTCTTGAACTACGAGGATTGCAAAAAATGTCATAAAAACTCACGTCAATTACCAAACGAGACATGAGAAAAACCCTCACCCACAGAGGCTGAGACACCGATTTTCACTTTGTAGTGTTTTTGATGCAATCACAAATAAGCCACAAGGAAACAAAAAACACGACTTTCAAAAAATTGAGAGGGTTTTGAAACCATTCATCTCTCGACAAAATAAGTTTCTTACATCTGTTCGTTGACTATATGTGTGATTGCATGACGATGAAATCAAACAAAAGATCAGACTGATTTTCACCGGGCGAGAAAACTAGATCATTGCGATGTTTACAAATGGCCCAAACCGTACAAAACATAATGCCTTCAATGCACATCTTCTTTATAGTTTTTATCTACATGTCGTCAACTATTTGGAAAGCTTCGCCCAAGCTAGAAAGCATTGGGAAAGAAAGACCGAGCCAACAAAAAACTAATCTCCATAGTTTATCAGCAATTCTACACGCCATGAAAATATGATGAGTGGTTTCAATCTCGTTCAAGCATAGAGGGCACATAACCGAGGGTATGTCAATACCTTTGCTAGAAAGATTTATACGAGTAGGAATGCGATCTAGTAAAACTCTCCAAATAAGAGTGTTCACCTTCTTAGGAACATCCAGCGAGTAATAAAAGGGCCATCAGGCAGTAACTTATCATCAATCAGATAACACAACAAGATTAAGATCCGAGACAAGATTCGTCCATTTACATTCCTCAGTTCCTCCCCTACTCGGTCTTCGCTATTGAGATAAAAACTGCCCATCACACCATCTGTAATTAAATCATTTAATTACCAACTTATTTATTTTAATTATAGTTTTAGTTTCAATTATGAAAATCAAATAAAAACATATTTTATAAAAATAAATGGACTTTATGAAATTAAAAATTATGTATAAAATATTATAAAATATTTAAATCTAAACTATCTACAATGAAATTAACATATTAACATATCGCATTATCTTTCAACTTAGTAGTTTGAAAGATAAGGCTATATGTTAATGGATAGTTTTAACTTCTTTTTTAAATTATTCATCGCAATATTTTAGTTTAGAAAAAAAAAATTCGGCGACACTGACAAGAATAGTTAACATAACACTATAAGCAATATATAAATTTGGAAAAATATTAAACTTTTAAATAAAACTTAAAATGAATTTAAAAACTTACTTTCATTGCATTGCACGGATATTATGCTAGTTTTAAAGTTAAAATATTTTTTTAACGTCAAACTATCATATTTTTAAACTAACTTGAATGCCTAAAATATATATGGAAACCTAGGACTTCACGAAAATATTCAAAAATACCCTTCTTCCAAGATTTGAACCCTGATGAGAAACCCAAAGTGCAAGACGTTACGTGGCCCATTGGATAAATCTTGTTACATTGTAACGCGTGTCAAAACTTGGTGTTCATCTTAATCTTAATCTGCATTAATTTTCGTCAAAAATAATTCATTAGAGTAATCAAATTCCAAATTGATTTAATTTATTACTCAAAATGATTGACCGAGTTTATTTTTAGGTCAAAGAGATTACTTTTAAAAACATTTTTGACGGTTATAACTTATACTTAATATATATTTTATTATTTTTATTTTCTTGAACGTCAACTTATACTTATACTTAATATGGATTTAGACTTTTACTAGCATTTAGATTTGATCTTTGATATAATCTCACTCTAAGGAAAATAAACAAATGCATATTATTATTTAGTAACGCCTAACAGCTGAAATAAATTCAATTGCACTTGCTTAATTGAACACCGTTTAATATATAATATATATAAGATTCATTGGAAACTTGGCATACATAATAATATATATAAGATTCATTGGAAATTTGGCATGCATGGTATGAATACTATCCAGAAAAAGGTATAAACACGTTGGTCATGGTCATGGTCATATGGTCAATGACGTTTTAATTTGTAACTCAAATTCACATTGATTATTTGTCCCAATAAAGTAAAGACAATTTACAATACTAGTTAATTTTAAATAACAGTTAAAGTAAAAAATTTAATTAATCAAAGCCCTATTTAGTAACGGTCCCATAAATGGATTGTTGCTCTTTTTCCTCTTGTATGTTTTCCTATATTCATGGAATGTGTCTCTCATGCATAATATATATATATATTCACTTATAAGACATTACAAAAAATCATAGTCAATATATATATATATAGTTTACAAAAATTAAGAAATTAAGAAAATGAAACAAGAGACAGTTGTTGTAATAGTAGGAGCAGGACCCGCTGGGATTGCAATATCAGCATGTCTCAATCGTTTGTCAATACCAAATATCATTCTTGAAAGGGAAGAATGTTATGCCTCAATGTGGCAAAAGAAGGCTTATGATCGTTTAAAGCTTCATTTAGCCAAAAACTTTTGTGAACTACCCTACATGCCATTTCCTGTGTCCGCGCCAACATTTGTACCCAAAAATATGTTTGTTGAATACATGCATGATTATGTTTATAGTTTTAACGTGAGCCCGTTGTACCAACGTAGCGTGGAGAGTGCGTCGTATGATAAAATTTCAAGGAAATGGATGGTTAATGCCAGAAATGGAGTTTCGGGTTTGGTAGAAGAGTATGTTGCAGAGTTTCTTGTGGTGGCAACGGGTGAAAATAGTCAGGGGTTTATTCCTAGTGTTGTTGGTTTAGATAGCTTCAAAGGGTCTGTCATACACTCTAGTCAATATGAAAATGGAAAGAAATTTAAGGATAAAAATGTGCTTGTTGTTGGTGCGGGGAATTCAGGCATGGAAATTGCCTACGATTTGTGCAATTGGGGTGCTCGAACATCAATTGTCGTTCGTAGCCATGTAAGTTTGTTTTCGATCGATCTCTTTGAGTTATGAAGAAATGGCTGGAGACATTCAAAAACTTATCCATTATATTTTTGTAACATTAAGCGTGCTCCGCGCTATATATATATATATATTTGAATTATATTTGTACATGTGTCACTAAATATGTATATAAAGAATATATTTAATTTGGTGACATGCAGGTACATGTACTTAGCAAGGAGATTGTGCAACTTGGGATGCATTTACTAAAATACATATCGGCAACTAATTTGGTGGACAAAATTGTTTTAATGTTAAGTAAATTATTCTATGGAGATCTTCGTAAATATGGAATACAAAGGCCAACCCAAGGACCATTTTTCCTCAAACGAGAAACGGGGCGCTCACCAGTCATCAATGTCGGTACCATCTCAAAGATCAAAACTGGAGATATAAAGGTAAACCTCATTATCTTGTTTCAATATATACCAAATGATGATTATAACAATGTTTTAATACCAAAATGCTGATTAAAACATTGATTTAAGTTATGTCTCTTTTGTGTGTTAAGGTAATGGAGGCTATAAAAAACATAGAAGGTGATCAAATCAAGTTTATAGATGGTCAAGAGCAACATTTTGACGCCATTGTCTTTGCAACTGGTTTCAGAAGTACCGTGCACTACTGGCTTAAGGTAACTAATTAAAGTTACTACTATACATTTACGTTTAGTATGCATTATATTTTTCGATAATTCGATCTAACGTTAATAATTTTATGATTCAAATCATATATATATAGGATGAAGGGTGCCTGTTTAATGAAAAAGGAATGCCAAAACATAGAAGTCCAGATCATTGGAAAGGTGAAGATGGGATTTATTGTGTTGGATTTGCAAGTGCTGGGTTGTTTGGTATCTCAAATGATGCAAAGAATATTGCTAATGATATCTCTCAAATGGTTCGCCGGAACTAATTAAGCTTATATCTTATCTTAATTATATATGTTAGAAACTAATTAGAATGTATGTATATATGTTCGTGTAGTACAATATAAAGTACCAAATTAGTAATTAATAACTAATAATAATTATTATTATAGGATATATATAAATGTTTACTTTTTATAATATTATGCATCTAGCTATTATATATATCACATGCATGTTGTTTTTATTAACTTTCCTTTGAAGGGTATATATGCATATTTCATATTTCAAATATGGTTAATTAGTTATACAAATTAATTAATAGCAATTAATTATATATCTACCGCCAAATGTTCCGATCAGGGCCGGCCTAGACATGGGACGAAGTGGGCGACCGGCCGAGGCCCGATTTTTTAGGGGGCCTGATTTTTAACTTTTTTTAATGTATATATATAAAAATTGTATATGTAATTAATTAAGCCTATTACAAATCTTAACAATCATCCAAAATTTAAACCAAATAACTTAACCTACGTAAAAAAGCCCACTTACATATCTTTGGGATAAAACAAATAAATAACGAAACAAATATGTGGCTGTGGCAAACTGGCAAACAATTTTGAATTATTGAATTGTCAAATCATATATCTAAAGGTAACAGTCTTTTTTATTCTTTCTATGATTCTATCCTTTATAGTCAAAACAATAATTAAATTAATTAAATAATATATTATATTTCATATAGTAATTCTCGTTTTTCCTCAACCTATTGTCGGTCGCAATGTAACATTTTTATGCTTCAGTTTTGCAATGGATTTTGAATATGTTCAATCCTTTTCATTATGTTTACATTACGTGAAAAGTTTGATAAGCCAATAAGTTCTTGATCTTACATTTCGAGGGATAACAAGCTAGACTAGAATTAGATGCTAGAAGAACTACACGAATGTTATGAAGAATGCTAGAAGAACTACACGAATCCTCGGCTAGTTATTACGATATGTAATTTAAATAGTATGATTTTGCATTCTTTTTGAACAATAACTTTTGCTATGTTTATTGATATAACATTTATCATCGTTTTTATATTTTAGTTTACATATTTGCACCTAGCCTCCGGGCCTTTTTTTTTTTGCTCGGCCTAAGTCCATAAATCCTCAGGGACGGCCCTGGTTCCGATTGTTGTTAATACATCACACACACATATCTAGCTATATGACTATATATATATATATATATATGTGTGTGTGTGTGTGTGTGTGTGTCAACTGACAGTTAGCTCTATTACGGATCAGTCCATATCTCAAGCAAAAGGAAAGTCAAACAATATCACTCACATCACCGCAACCATCCACTTCAATTCCCTATCAAACTCAATGCATGCATTTTTTTTTCCGTATGGAGGAAACAGATACAATCGACGTACACTTATCGGTTTGGAACTTGAAAGGTTTATCGATGAGAAACAACAACCTCCATCACCGAAAAAGATTCAACCGAGCCAAACCCAGAATATACCCGGCCAGAACACGTACGTGGTTCCGGCAAGACCAAATTATCCTAAGGCAGTTGCACCAAGTACAATTCAACCCGGCCATGCATCTTGTCTCTCTTCAGCTGAAACCTCTCGCGAATTGAAGGATGGAAACGGCTGACCACTACTTACGCCAGCACTTCTTGCTCCAGAGTTTATCTCTCTGAAATCCAAACTTGCAAAAAAACCCCAAAGGAACCCGATCGATCTTCCTACACCACATGGTTGGCATGGCAATATATGCATATGATATAAATAAAACGTGACAAATTGGTCAAAAATAGTCCAAAGTGTACGTACGTAGTCAAATGCTTACAATCTTCTTAATCACGTCTATTAAATAGATTAAGAAGGTGGTCTGGTTTTAATTGCTACTACATAATGTTGGTTGAAAAGGAGGGAACAAGCATGCATGCATGCGCGCATGGGGCTCCCTTTATTTCTTTATTTATGTGATTATATATTTATGTGACAAGTGAAACTATTAATTAGTCTATTACCATTAGCTAATCCTTTAGTAATTAAAAAGGCCTTTAAATTTCTTTCTAGCATTATTCTCAAAGAAGGCCGGCCTATAGATAAAACTATACAGTAATATTATCTTCGTCTCAATGTTAAATGTCTTGTTTGACTTTCTTTCCCAATTTTAACTTTAAATATTTTTTTCCAACTTTGACTTTAAATGTTTTTATTTGACTTTAAAATACATTTAAAATTCAATCCATTCATATACTTTATATGAAATATTATATAATACATAACACAAACAAAATATTTAAAATCAAAATTGAAAAAAAAAATCAAAAATTCAATTCAAGACATTAATTAAATTGGTACAGGGTAATATTAACCTTTTGATAATAGATTAATAGTTCATAAAAAAAATATAAAAAAAGATACTTCAACATTTTCCATATTATGTTGGGTGTTGATAAATTTACAACACCTATTATCCATCTACTACAAATAAGATTATGTTAATGCATAATGTACAACTGTGTTAAGTAGTAATTGTTGTAGATAGATAAAATGTATTATAGATTTATCACCACTCTTTTAAGTTAAATCTTATGATTTTATGTAAAGTTGTTACAAAATAATTTTAGATTAAAATATGTGAGAAAGTAACCAAATAACCTTCACATACTGCATTAGTTTGACAAAGACTAATTAAAATGATAAATTCTCATGACATGTCTTTCTATTAATACTCCTAATGCCATAACTATATGCTAAGTATAATCCAGTGATTCTCTTTCCAAATTTTATCTTTTTGATTTTGATTTTACCAAGTGCTACATTGTTATGTGGATTTTAAGATGATTTTTTAAAAAGATTTATCATTATCCATTCATTCAAGTTATTTTATTGAGCGAGTTAACTTTTTGGTCAAAGGGATTACTTTTTAAATCTTGTGGTTGATACTTCATATGGACTTTTATTATCTTTTGGTCTTTGATATTAGCATTTGTAATCTCTCTTTATATGGGAAATAATATATAATTGATCTCATCTTTGGTAACAAATTAATCGCACTCGTTTGAACACGTACGGTTTGGTATAAGATATGTATGTATGTAAGATACATTGGAAATTTGGCATGATATATCATTCTTAAATAGGTATAAACACATATGATGATCAAATGAAGTTTTGTAACTTAAATTCTCATAGCTTTTGACCCAATAATGTGGAGATCATTCCTTGAACATTAGTAGTTACTATAAATTCACGCGAGATGAAGTTAATTTCAAGTAAAAAAGTTTAAGAAACACCATATTTAGTAAGGGTTCCTAAAAAGCATTTTACTCTCTCTTTCATTTTTCCTATATTCCAATATAAACTAAATGAGTGATAATTCATACAACATCTTTTTTTAGTCGTATATCATTAAACAACGTACTTTAAGGTGTTGTATTGTACAATACTGTGAAACATGTTTGGTGGTGTACGGCTAAAAATAGGTGTTGTACGGATCACCTCCCAAACAAAATGTGTGTGGTATAATGTATTCATTTAGTTCATAACAAAAAACCATACTTAAGAATCTAAAAGAAAATGTATTGATTTGTGAAAATGAAAGCATCCAAAAATATGTATTAATTTCTCTAACTCTAAGCTAATGTTTGAATTTGCACTTATGACATACTCAGTACTAAGGTTTAATGTGGTTGTATCTAGTACATTGACAATACTTAATTGTTGTGATAGGTTCATATATGCTTAGCAAGGAGATCATTGTGCAACTCGGAATGTATTTATTAGAAACATATTTTCATGCACTTCAGTAGAAAACATTGTTTTAATGTTTAACTAACTTATTGTATATATAGAAAAATGAAAACTATAAAAATGTTTGAAAATCAAAGAATAAATCTCAGCCCCACATTTTCTCTTTTTCTTCTGTCCTTTTTAGTTTTTTACCTTGTTTTTTTTATTTTGTAATTTAAAATTTTTTTTTTTTAAAAAACCCATACCAAAAAAAAATAAAATTTCCCAGATGATGATACGGTACGAGCGTAGCCCTTAGCCAAACGGGCGTAGCCCGTTAAGGGGGCTTCATCCTTATCGTGCTTAGCCCTCCAGGGTATTAATAAGGGGTAGCTGGTGGGGTGACAGGTCATAGGGGATGATAGGTCATAGGGGTGATCTACCTGACGGGCTCCGCCCTTAGTCGCCATGGCTCCGCCCTGTACTGACGGGTTCCGCCTTTAGTCATACGGGCTAAGCCTTTTGAAAAAAAGAATATTTTTTTTAGAGTGGGCTTTTATTTTTAAAAAATAAAAAAACAAGGTAAAAAAAAATAAAAAAGAAAGAAGGAGAAGAAGAAGTAGAGGAAAATATGTGGTTGGGATTTATCGCTTGATTTCCACCTTAAACCCCTTAAATATGGTTTGCAAATGAACATTTACCCAATACAAATAATTAGTTTATATATTATCTTTGCATTTATGTTGAATGTTATTTTTATTAACTTTCATTTAAGAAATTACATATTGGATATATGATTTCAAACAACAATTAAATTATATTCCGTATATATAGGTATACTCATCAAAAATAAATAAATAAATAAATATTGTGAAATTTGACTGACAAATCTGTAATTGACCAATATTTGCCATGAAATATTCATAAAAATAAAGTTGTTAATGCATTCATATATAGTGTGGTAAAAATGTATTTGACTGGGGACACCTTAACCCCATGTACCTCATTGGTACCATACCCGAAACTCGCAAACTTATAAATGAAATTTGTATTATCTTAAGTTTCGATAACTGGAAATTAGACGGTAGATCTTCATTGTGAACTAACTTTATCGCAATTGATTGGTGTGTGTATGATAAGATTTGACCGGATTATATATTAAACCGATCAGTCAAACCAACGTGGTATTTTTGGCCAAGTTGGTCTTTGTCAATTCGAAAGTTATCGAATTGACATAATTAGTTTGGTTTAGGCCAAACTATTGATACCATAAATGTACAATTCAACCAGTAAGTTGAGGCAAGTGTCGATTTATAGGAAAAAGACGCGTTGTTTGGCTTTGTTACGCAAACTCTTATGTTTGCACTCGTATATGACTTGTGTTTTATGTTTTCACACCCATCAAGTTCCTAGTTACCGCACATATAATTCATAGTCAAATTATATATTATATTTGAGTTAGACAATATGTTTTTGTTAATTAAAGTTGATAAAAATCAAATAAAAACATCAAATTACAAAACTTTCACCCAGCTTCAATATCCACAGATTAAATTCCCCCCGCAATCAATGGCCCATATTTACAATCCATGTCAACTTTTTTTTGTAAGGCAGCAGCCAGCAGCGGATAAATGGCTAACTCTCCCCAAGCGAGAGCGCCCACGCTGGTTCGACTCTTGGCAATGCCCTAAAGGGTTCGCTCCCCATGTGTTAGATGGGTATAGCATTGCTAAGGCCCCCTCACCACATTTGCATGTGGCAGGATTCGAACCTGAGACCCCAGCAGGAAACCCCTAAGGGAAAACCTTCTGACCACTGGGTTAACACCCCAATGGTTAATCCATGTCAACTTAATCCATGTTATTTAGACATCATTATGTGTAAGACTCAAATCTGGAAACAGTCACACCCGCAGGTAGCCAAGTAGGGTGGAGACTACCTACATCCCACCTAGTATGGTTATCGTTGGCATTGGCATTATGTAAGAGCATAAATGGCTAAACACAAACCGGATAACTAGCAAGTATCCAACACCTTTCATATAAAAGGTCAAGTTTAACAAAAAGGTGGCTAATAATGTGGTATCATAACAAGAACTTGAGCTCAAGCTCCGCCATTTACACTTGGATAATAAGAACTTACACATCTAAAAAAATAGAAGTTACGCACCGGAGTATCCCATAAACATCTAGTATAAGTTATGGTTAGTAATCTTCAAGCTCGATAATCTTGACAACAGAGTCATCACCAACTTTCTGGCAAACAACAACACGATCATGCGACTTTATGACACCAATTTTCCTGCCATGATCCAACGCCACTTTTAGAACCGTTTCATTTGTGCCACTTGTCGATTCAGCCTACAAAAAGCATTGTTTAAACTTAATGTCAGAACAGAGTGATTTCAAGTGAACTGGTGGAAAGAAGGAATTTTCTTACAGGGTGCCGAGGATCTGCAAGCATTGGAAAAAGACCTCTAATGATGAGTGATTGCCTTGCCTTCTCATAATAATCAGCAAAAAATACAAGAGGATCAGTTACCTTCAACAATTTAATGGGATAAGATGATTGATATGCATAAATCAGAATATCAGAGGTAGAAGTCACAAAAAGAGCAAGCCGGGCTGATTGGGAATGGGTTAAAACTTATATATTTTGGCATGGGTTACGAGTCAAGTCACGTTGGTTTTGTCCGAACTTTTGTAAAATTCAATTAGTGACATATATCATAACAGCACTGATTCTTTTTAAGTGATAATCTACATTTTCCAATTAAAATGGTTTCTAAGATCTTGTGTATTAGAAATGCACATTTGGCGATTTTTCACCTGTTTCGTGCTGTATTAATTTTTGACTCGTTACAGGTCAAACATAACTAAAAGCAATCAATTTTATCAATAAAATGTTCAAAAATGCCCCCTTTGAGGGTAGCATTGTGAATTAGACTAATTACTAATATTGTAGTTGCATATGAGCCCAGAGAAGAATGTTTTACCATTTACAGCTAATGATTTTATTTTATTTACTTTGACAGCCATTTGTCACTTTGTCAGTAACATGTTAATCACCTAAACTAGATTAATATTCAAACCAATCGAACAAAATTTCCAACTTTTAAACATAGCATGTTATATAGAGCAAATTTATAGTACGTATTCAGCACAACATATGTAAATATATATACTAAATTACTAATTAAGTTTTCATGTGATAGCTTGACATGTTATGTGTTTTGTGTGATACGTATAAGTTCCATTCCAAAGAATGTTTATGAGTCAACTTTATAAAGGAAAAGCATCTAATAGGGTGATAACATTTTTACCTCATAAGCACCAGTAAATGTCCATCGAAGTTGATTTGTTTTGAGACGTGGTATAACCACAGATAGCACCGGCATGGTAGGCCTGTACTTGGCAATTAACCTGCACATTTCATAACAGTTCAGTTCACACATTGTCGTCCATTGAATTTATAAATCAGGAACATAAAACATTTTTATTTACTTATTATCAAACACACAACACACCTTGCAGCTCTTCCGGATGAAGTGAAGCAAATGATAACAGATGCTTTCACTTTGATGGCAGCACGAACCTAAATAGACTCCAAGAAGTTAATACTTTACCAATTGATCATTCAAAGGGAACATATTATAAGACACTGAAGTTAATTACCGCAGAAGAAGCAATAGATTCCAAGTGGCTCATTGGTTCACCAACATATTTTACAGTCTTCTTGAAATACGAATCTTGATTGTACACTTTCTCAGACTACATACATGAAGACCAGCAGGTGAAGTTTCTAGGAATAATGTTCCATTAATGAAATAATACACTATACGCTCTTTCTGAGATACTATTTGATATTAAAAAGACGAAAGGAAAGATGAAATCTCATGTAACAAGGTCCATAATAAGCGTATGCATGGATGTAGATGTACACGAGATGGAGAGGATTGTTCAATAAAGCAAAAAATTAATACCTCGCCACAAATTTTACCAACAATAGAAATGCTCTCAACAGGGTACAGCCCCCTCATTGTCTCTGCACCTAAAAGGATTGCATCGGCACCTGATGCAAATCAATAAATTACACAAACATAAGACGAGTTATTCATATATTTAGGGGGTCTTAGACTCTTAGTATGATTTAAAAGTAAATGTACATAATATTGTATAATCAATATCATATAATTTGTTGTAATATAACATGTAGTGGAAATAGTGATTGGATGTGCTTATACTGTTTAAGTTGTAATGTTTAGATAAACAAATGTTTTAGTTTATCCAATGAAAAAGTTAGGGAGGTTTTGTGAATGAGAGTAAAAGTCTATTAAATTAGTTTAGGAAAGGGTAAAAAGATGATTATAAATGTCCACTTAAATCATCAGTTCCGTTACATATGGTATGAAGCTGATTATTTGACCCCTAAATAATCGCATAATCGGATGCAGGATCCGCTAAGTCGCAATAATTAGTTCTAAGTTCCAAAATGCAGATCCAAAGTCCAAACACCCCCTTAAAATGGATTTCTTGACCTCCTGATAATTGCTCACCAAAACCAGGTTTGGTAAACTTACCTATTTTACATGCACCAAACACAAGAAATAGGCATATATAGAAGCATAAGTCACTTGATTATAGAAGTTGATACTTACCGTCCAAGACAGCATTGGCAACATCAGTAGCCTCGGCACGGGTGGGCCTTAGGTTGTCAGTCATACTATCAACAACACGAGTAACAACTGCTGGTTTCCCAGCCATGTTGCATTTGTAAACAGCCGCCTTTTGAAACAAAAACACCTGTGTACCAACAATGAAGTCTGTTGAGAGGCTTGCTTTTTTTATTTGTTTTGAGTAACATGACTTCCTTTTTGAGACTTAAAGAACACTTTATCTTCAGGCAAATTGCATAAAAAGTTAAAGAATGTGGTTTCGGTTTCCATTAGTGTTTTCACCCATAAAGGTAAACCAACTTTCAAAAAACTTGATAAAGACACCAAACTTTCAAAATTTTAATAGCATGTTGATATGAACCCATCCCATAATAGGCTCGCATCAAGCTACAAGCTAGGTGTAGAACTCACTCCCAAAAGCTAGCTCAAAGGAGGAGGGGACACCTAGGCTTATAAACCACAAACCAA
>JAOEHQ010012162.1:1085-16092 GCA_025447715.1 Asclepias incarnata
TGACCCCCCCCCCCCTCTCTCTTTCAATAATAAGAAGTTGATATCCGAAAATATCTTTCTAAATTATTAACAATTCTAACCAACATCTACTCAAAACCAAATATTCTCCTAAAATAACTACACTACCTCTTTTACATCAATTACTTACACTATTCGCCACCGCCACTAGTCGCCGCCACTACCAGACCACCGCCGCCGCCACCACCGCATTGCGCGGGTACCCTTCTAGTGTAAAAAAAACCGCATTAAACTGCGAGTGTAGCAATTCAAAAAATTGGAGCCTTTCACACATGCTGGCCCCCACCAATTTGTGTAGTTAACGTATGTGTTTAACTTTTAGCATAAAATCGCAGAACAACAAAAACTACAATCAGTTTATATATGTCATATGTCGCAGCCCGTCGTACATTCCAATTCCAAATAATGGACGATAAAGTCACATCTATTGTTGCAACAATCAAAAGGATCTCGGCGTTGACCAGGGACAAGCCCCATGACTTTCAACATCAAAATACACACATACATTTTCATTTCTATTGAATGAATTCCTTGACTTGTCTAAGATTACGAACCCAAGTACCCCTTTAATAAACTATAACATTCTATCTTTTAGCTTGTATTTATTGGCTCAATATATTTTTTGTTGGCCCACACTAAACCTTTTCTTAGTTTCATGTCATGACAATCCCTGATGGCAATGAGGCAACAAAGGAAACACTTATGAATAATAATGTACCAACTCAAGAAATAAAAAATCATGTGCGTGCAAGTAACTTACCCTTCTTTAAGACGCATTACACGCTCATCACATGACAGACTGCGATCTGCAAGCCAGCTTACAAAGTTTGGGGATGACTCCCGGTTTTCTTTCGTGATGTCCACCACTGTTGTTTCTTTAACAAACGGGGCTACTTTGGCTCCATACCCTGCTTTTACCACGGCCCTTAATCCAGTTTGGAAGTCCGATATGTAAAAATCAGTAACGTATTTCTGGAAATGGAAAAAAATTGGTTGTAACTAAACCCTGAGAATCCAAATAGAAATAGAAGGGCTAATTATAGCATAGAATTTAGACATACTAAAAACTAAAACGGAACAATATCAACATGAACAAGATTAAAACCGAACTTAGACAATTAAGCAATGAGCTAAATACTTTATAACCTTTCATGAGGAAACAAACATATACTCGCAGTGTATAATGGAAATTAAGAAATCCCATAAAATTGAAAATGCAACATCATTTTCCTTGGAAAGTTGTGGCTTCACATTTACTGATTTGGCCATTGCGATGTCAACTAAATACTGAAGACTGATTTGCAGACATGATATTCCCTTACTTAGCCCTTATGGAAGGTTATTTTAGACATTTGAGAAATAGTCTTGGGCTACAGCACTCCACTAAATCAAGTGCTCCATCAAAGCTTGAAATATTAATGGGACAAAAGAAGTATATATTCAAAAATTTCATTTCATATTCGTTCAATAGAAAACAAGTTTTACATTCTTATTCTACTCTTGATATAAAAAATCCATCTTTGCTATTGAAATCCAACAACAATACCAAATCCCACCAAAAGCGGGGTATGGAGGAGGTGAGATCTAGAAAGTCTTACCCCTACCCGATGGTAGAGAGACTGCTTCTCGAAGGGCCTCCGGCCAGAGCGTATATATAGTTGCTATGGAAATCCAAAATTTCAAATTCCACATACAAGTTAGCATTTATCCTAATGTAACCTTTTAAAACGTATACAACAAATCTACTTTTGGATAAAGTATCCACTGAGACCAGCAGTTAAAATATTAAAGTTACAATTTGAGAACAAAGAAAATAAAGTACTTATAATTCATTGTCAAGCTTACGAAACTTGAAAGAGTGTTACTTTGTTCTTTGGACATGGAAGGTGAATAGGTGATGTAAACATCAAATATGAACCTTAATATTGTGAGCAGGGGCGGTACCAAAGGGGGGGCAAGGGGGGCCAATGTCCCCCTTCGAAATTTAAATTTTGCCATGTATTTTTAAATTTTCCATGGATTTTTTAAATTTTCCTATGGGTTTTTAAAATTTTGTCCCCTCTTGGATTTTTTAATTTTGCCCCCTTTGAGATTTTTTTCTAGTACCGCCCTTGGTTGTGAGTCGAATTGGATAAAGATACATTAGAGAACAAAATTGTAGATGTTGGTTGGTTCTGGGATGGATGATCTAACCTCAGAATTTCTGCATCCCCAAGAGAAGCATCGGTGCTTAGGATTTGCGGATTTGCCACCCCACCCTTTGTATTCATACAATTCAGTTGAAGCATAAACACACCTAGGTACTTTCTGGAATGATGATTCAAGTGGAAGACTACCACATGTGACAACCTGGAAATGAGTAGTTATTCCAACACTAATATGATAACCATAATATGGGTAAGTGTTAAAACATTTCAAACCGATGTACACGGAAGTTGAAACTTTCTAAACAAACAATACAAAAAATGCAAATAGAACACTTTAACTTTGTAGAAGATGGCATTGTTTTCTTGTTGATCCCATTAAATTGAATGGCAATATGTATTAAACAGCAACGGTAGAGTGGATTATTAATTGGATATGTAGAGTCAGGGACGGTTTTAGCATGGGGGCAGTGTGGGCAACTGCCCCACTTCAATTTTGGTACAATGTAAAAAAAAATTATTTTAAGGGTATTTTTGAAATTTTGACCCTTAAAAAAATTAAAAAAGAATATAAAAAAAAAGAATTTTTTTTTTTACCTATTTAACGCTTTAAATTTGTCCCCTTACGATAAAAGTCCTGGCTCCGTCCCTGTGTAGAGTGATTTTAGTAACTGTTTGTAAAGTGGAGTGACCAAATTAATTAGGATTGATGTAAAATGGATGTTGCTGTTTGGTCTAAATTACAATGTCATGCATGGATCTTGTAAGATTAATGTGACATTTATTAATTAGTTATGAATCCATGGTGATCTGGTCTTTCTTTTCTGGGTCCCCGCGGCCCGTCAAATAATTCAGATCCAAAATCTCATCTTCATTATTTTGTCTAACCCATGAAGCAAAAAAAAAAATGCTAAAACGGCTAAATGAAGTAACAGTACATTTGAATTTGCTAGGTTGCACTAACAAGCTAGCACACAAGTCAACATGAAGCCACAACATAACACACCCCTAAGAGAAGAGAATACATTAATACTTTTATAGACTCCACAAGATTAGAAGCTGCTATTATGCATCTATACTATTGATGGTCTGTCCAAAGGTGATGATCCGTTCAATGGTAGCCCGCCAGAGTTCGCCATCGGGTTCCTTAATCCCAAGAAAAAAGTTTAGAGAAGACATTTTACGGATTTACTATCGGGACATTGGTAATATATATATAAATCCTTGAACCTAGCTAGGAAGCTACATTTACAAGTATATATCATTTTCCTTTTGTCATTAATTATTTGGTTTCGGTTTGACCCCATGTATGTATTGTGATTTATCTAGCTTATCCCTGACTGACATGAAAAGCTGGAAATAATATGCTATCATATCCTTACTTGGAAAGCATATATAATTATATAGACCTCTCATTTGGTTGTGACCCCAATATAGCCCACAAGTAAACAATTGATTAACATACATACATACATACATACATACATCCATCCATAGAGGCAGGTACACATGACACTCCAAATGGGGTTAAAAATTAATTGCATGTTTCAAATCTCTCTATCAACTAGTATAGTAGTAATACAATACCATTAATAGCAAGTGCCAATCATAGCAATCAATCAATTCATTCATTTTTCTTTAACAAGTGGCCAAATTGACATTATTAATAAACTAGAAGTATGCCTGCGCAATGCACAGTAATCAGATGTGTTTCAAGTTGTTCAACAATGATACGCGGCTAAAGGTTTGGGGGAGACGACGCTTGGCTACGTTGAGCACCGACTTTGTATGGTGTTCCATGGTAATGACGTAAGAGAAAAATGTATAATGATATTAGTATGTTGATTTTTTAATTGATAGTAATTAATTGAATATTTATTTTAGTTATTCTGAATTTGTTTTAACTACTTAATATTGCATTAAATATTATAATGTAGTATTAAATACCTAATTAAGATAAGAAGTTCTTAAAAATTCAAATTTTAAGACAAAGGGTCAAATGTTTTATAAAGTAGTATAGATAAAAGTTTTTTTAGTTTAAGCATGTGATGGATTTAAACTAAGTACATTTACTCCTTAAACCACTACAAAATTGGTCAGTGGTGAGGTGCCTTGATATCCTCATTAGAGGTCTCATGTTTGAACCTTCTTCGGTAAATATCTTATGGTGGTCAAGGAAATGATTCAGAAGCAGTCATGGGATACCCCAATTAAACCGTATACATCTGAGTCGGAGGTTGTCTCTTGGCTCTCCAACATTTAATCATTTAATGGCTTAAATTTTTGTCATTAATAGAGCTCAGTATGTTAGAACTAAAATTAGTGGTGTTTAATTGTAATTAGAAGTTACATTAGTATTTCATTTTAAGTACAAGGGGTGAAAGTGTAAATAGCATTTAGGTGTATAAATACCCCTTACACTTCACATTTGTAACTAAGCCTTTCATAATGGATGGTGATATTTGTACCATAAAAATTGATACATTTATTACAATTATGCATTAAACACTTGTACAGTATGTTATATAGTTTATACTATGTGATAAATCTATCAATCTTAATATTACCTGGTGCGTTGATTGGTTATTTGATTTACACTTGTACAGCTAGTTTGGTTATTTGATTTTGATTGTAAGTACTATGGTGCGTTGAACTTGTAAAAGTCGACTTGGTACTCTACCTAGTCGCCTGTTTTTCTTTGATTTATAATATTACCTGGGCAATCCATTTACCCAAAAATTCTATCAATCTTAATGGTACTATTATCACCACTCTTTCAAAATAACCCACGCAACTTCCCACATTCTCTCTCCATCTAATTTATAACCTCCCAAACACACACTACATAGATTTCACACAATCCTCCATTAAAGCTTCAATTCAATCTCAAATCTCATAAATTCATTAATAACAATTGGTATCAGAGAAAAACAACTACTGTTGATCGATCTACATAATTGTTTGATGCATTATTATAAAAACAAGAAAACATTGCAAACATAGATTATAGTTCACTATGTCATAATGATAGATAAAAAGTTAAACAGTTTTGGAGATTAGCTCATAGCAAATGACAAGAGCTATAATAATAAGGGGTGTTTAAGAGTGCATTTTTTTAAAAGTGACTATTGAGTTTCAAATAAGTAGTTGTTCTTGTGTCACATTCTGCACTGATAATAAGTAATTAAGATGCATGAGCTGGTTTCTGTATCCGAACACTTATAAGGGAGGTGCCCATAAGGCGTCTTGCACGCATTGACGAGCCAAGAAGACGCCGACGCTATAGGCTATTCGTCAGTGACGACCCTAACAAATTTTTATATAAATGATAACTAACGTCATAACAATAAATTATAAAAATAAAAAAATCATAGTATTAGAAATACATACCATAGTATAAATGATGGTCAATCCGTTTGCAATATAT
Source organism: Asclepias incarnata (assembly GCA_025447715.1). Taxonomy (NCBI): domain Eukaryota; kingdom Viridiplantae; phylum Streptophyta; class Magnoliopsida; order Gentianales; family Apocynaceae; genus Asclepias; species Asclepias incarnata. Next base: position 6,675 of record JAOEHQ010012162.1, read on the forward strand.
ATATATATACTACTATATAAAGCATCAACAATCCCCCCCCCCCTCCCTCTTTTTTTCCCCTCAAATTACAACTTTGAACTACACAAAATACTCTTTTCTTTTATTTATTATTTTAAAATATCCACTTGATATACCTATAATACCCTTAATGAAATTAATTTACAACATCTATCCCTTAACTCCTAAAACAAATACACTACCCCATTTTACATCAATAACCTTTACATATAGCCTACACTACTCGCCGCCGCCACCACCACACGTCGTCGTCGCCACCACACCGCCGCTACCATCGCGCGGGCATTAGTCTAGTGTATATATATATATATATATATATAATATCTTATACATTATACATATATAATATATATAGAAACATTTTAAAATTTTGTGCCCCCTTAAAATATATGTCCAGGCCGGAGGTCGGGTTTGCCCCTCCTCTAGGCCTCCCCTGCTATTCGCGTCGGAAGTGAGGCGTCGTTCGAAATGTTCTAAGAGCGGAAGTCGAAGACGCTGTGGAGTGAGCCCGGTGAGCGGGTGTTTGTCCAATTTAAAAAAAAAAATCAAATGTAACGGCTACGTTATTGTTTTTTTTTTATAAAATTTTTTTTTCACCTTTAAATACAACTATTTACTTCACATTTCACCACAACACAACCCATTTCAAACAAATTTTTTACATTTCACTACTACATTACTATCATTTCCATTTCCAAATGGCTTCCTCGTCAGAGAATGTGAATCACATGACAGTTGACGAGGTGAAGGACTCCATTCAAGGAGATATGTTAGAAGACAAACAACACTTAAACGAGCTTATAGCAGTTCTTCACAAAATACGAGAGGGAAAAAAAATCTAAACCATGGAAAATACGGTCACTACGACGGCCGGGGCGGCCAAATTCCATGTTTGAACAACAATACATCACATATCTACATGAGAAGATCAATAAGGTGAAATTGGCAACAGACCTAATTCGTGAAGCTGGTTCCACGTTGCGAACCCAGAAGTCCCGGTCCAAAATGTGGAAAGAAGGGTGGATGAAAACAAGACAGTCGTTGAAGTGAAGTCTAGTTTTTTTTAAGTATTGCAATGTGTTGTTAATGTATTTTAGTATGTAATGTTTTTAAATTTTTAATATTATGTAATGTTTTTAATTTTAATGAAATTTTAATTTTAAAAAACTAGCCGTTTGTTTATTTAATTTTGTATTTAAAGAATATGAAATAACATAATAAGGGAAGAAGTGAGTAAGAAGTGAGCTTATAGGCAAAGGTGTTCTTGAAGAGAGAAAAGCTGATGTTGCAGTGAAAAAGTGGTAAGAAGCCAAAAAGCGGCTCCCTAAGTGTTTTTCACCTTTTAAAAAGTGCAATAGCACTTAAAAGTATATGTTATCTCGATGTCATTCATGTGGATATCCAGTCGTTGTAGAAAACGTAGTTTTTCATAGCCACTGTGGCTTTGTAGTCCTATATATCTAATGTAACTTGTAATTATTTTTTTCGGCATCTTACCAGAGGTTCTGTAATACATAAATATATTCCTGCCATTCAAAAATAAAATAATAAAAACTCGTATTCGCTAGGAGACATGGTTGTTAAGAATCAATTAACTTATTATCATTATGTACGTCACCGTACGTACACTGATGACATCTTCTTTTCTCTTTAGCTTGAGTTCGTCTTGGTCTTCCTGACATCATTACGTCCTTGATAGAAAAATTGTGATGAAAATTGCAACAAGAACCGCAGGCAACTTTGTCAATGAATACGATGCATCGTTTTTCCCTATCACAAATTAAAAATTTGTATAGATCAGCAACATATGTTTTCCAATATTTTTAACAGTAAACGTAGGAGTGAACACTTTAAAGGTACATTAGGCTCGTAATTTAGGTTCATAGTGAAAAGCAAATAGTGATAGACTATAAAGATAAGTTAATTGAATTATAAAGAAAATCCTGTCGATTTTGAAGATTCTGTGTACTAATTACAAAAAGCATACAAGAAGAATGCAAAATTTTAAAATTAATTATCTTTTAATGTATTTTTCATATAAATTAGTGTTTCCTTTTTTTGGGTGAGGCTATACACACACCCATATTTTACTTCTATACGTTACCTATTGGCTCCAAAGAGGATTATGCGGGGTCTATACGTATAACGGTATAAGTTTCTGATCCGTAATAAATGTTACCTAGACACCTCCTATATGCCACCTATAGGCCTTGTACAGACGTATAGGTTTTTGATCCGTAATAAATGATACCTAGACACCTCCAAGGCTCCAATACGTCAAGTAGACATCTGTATGTGGTAAATTACACGTGGCATGCTTTTAATCCCACATGTCATCAGTTCATCACCTATACGTCACGTACAGAATGTGTACTTGGCGTAGAGGAGGTGTCTAGGTAGCATTTCTTACGGATCAGAAACCCATACGTCATAGGCCCCGTACAGGCCTGTACGGCGTGCTAGAGGTTTTTTTTTTTAGAAATGAGGTGTGTCAAAAGGGTAAATCAGAAGAAACTCCTTAATTTCTTGTATCGTATTGGTACCTACACAACCACCCTGTGAGGTTTTAATCTTTTGTTTCTCTCTATGGTTTAATAATAAGTGAAAATCAGGTTATGTAGGACAACTGTTTATCCATCCAATAATAAAAGCCCAATTCTGAAAGTAAGTAAAAAGAAAGCATCATTGCAGATCTTAGCCTACAAATCTTGTTGTGGATTATGCAATGACAAATGTGGTCCTCCGCTAGCAAAAACAATTAGATATATAGATTAAATTTTTACTTGCATAATAAAAATAGCAATCAAGGAAAAAAAACAGTGTCCAACATGTGCAGATGTGCTCTATGTCACATGTTAATCTGTATTATTTGTTAAGTTGAAGTTTCCCATACAAATAAAAATGTATTTTATAATTAATTTAAGAGGATACCATCGGTGCTGCAGTAGCACGGTACTGCAACACATACTTTTCTCTTCTTTTTTTCATTTCCTCACGTGGCGAACTTGATGGTGAGGAACAATACAGTGTTGTTGCATGCATCAGTTTCCCTTAATAAAAACTTATTAATAACATTCTTTAATTTCAAAACGAAATCTTTTGGTCTTTCTATTTGAATGTTAGTATATACTAGTAAATTTCGGGTCCCGCGTTGCGGGACCTAAATCGCCGTGTTCAAACGGTTGCGTTATTCCAGTGTACTTGTGTCGAACCTTGATAGTAGCCTCCTAATGTTTGTTTTTCATTAAGTAAATATATATTGTTTTTGGTCTACTTTGTTTATGGGTCAAATTCCCAAAAGCATTGGTTATAAAAAAATTATAAGCAAACTATTTAACATGTAGTTGCGCAGCAGCTTGGTAGCCAGGCAGATAAAAAAAATTGTAAGCAAGCTTTCCATTTAACGACAGGGATGATTTTTGTAATATTTTTAACGACAACTGACGTTACTATTCATTTGAATAGTAACCTCACTCACAAAATGACACTATTCATCCACTATTCATTCATGAACTTTAGTTAATATATATAATGTTCCATATGTGCATTTGTTAGCAAATTAAAGCTACAATTATGAATCACTTTATCAAAATAATCACCACGACTCCACGAGCAAACAATAAAAATGAATGGAATTTATATAAGTCACAAACATAAACAAGAACTTGTAAAACAACTTACCGCCACCAGGTGAGGCAATGCTGCTAGGGGGCGGGGGTGGCAGGAGAAAACCAAGGTGATTGCAATCTCCGTCCAGGTAACCTGAACAAAAAAAAAACGAAATATAGTTTGAGGATAAAATGTTAAGTTTAAATCTACAAAACAAATCAGAGAATAATATGACAATTCAAAATCATTTCGTTACATTGTTGAAAACAAACGAACTCCGGATTATGTAACCAGTTTGCAGCACGTTCGTGACATTGACAATAGTGTCCGTTGTTATTCACTACACAGTCTCCATCGCCACACCAAACTAAGTTACAAGCTGCAGTATCCGACGACAAATGATGTCAAAACTCTTCGTTGAGATTAATAATAAGTCATGAGACAATAGGCTAAACACGTCTATAAACTTATAACTTTTATGTCTCAAAATAATTGTCCACTTTAAGAAAAGTATAATGATTATATGTTTTAATATAGCAAAGTTAACCAGATATATTTTTAGATGTGAACAATAACAATTATTTTGAACCAGATTAAAATAAGGTCACTTAACATAGAGGGACAGGTTAATGACGGAAAATTGTGTTTCTAAAACGTTGTCGACCGACCTACGTTAATCCGTCACCCTAAGCTTATTGACGCCCATTGCGTGTATATTAGTAGAGTACCCAAATTGGAGAATGAAATGTAAGCAGAGAACTATGCAAGTCAGTTAACCTTAAATAGAAAGAATGATGGATAAACGCTTACGGCTGGAGAAGTTAATTGGTGCGGGAGGGGGTGGCGTTGGCGGATACTTACCACCACAAGAGAAATCCAAAGTGCCTGCAATTAGTTATATTACGCGATCATGTTAAATCAGCTAAGACAACTGCGAATTATGAAACACTGTGATAGAATCAAAGGCATTATCCATTAGTTCATGAATACAATGTATGCATAAACAGGGAACTAGAAGACTAACAATTCGGGATGATGCATGGGCCAAAGGTCATGGGTCCAACCTGGATGGTCTTCCAACCCGGCGCACACTCGCAGTGAAACAGTAAACCGGGTAGTATTGCTTCAGTTACACACTTTCCTTGTCCACAATCTCTGTTTGTACACGCATCATCTGCGTTTTACCAAATATAACCATGTTTATTAGTTACATATTTTTGGTGTGATCTAAGTATTATCATCTAGAAAATGAGTTTTGATCATTTAGAGGGTAGCCACCCTCTGGGACCTCAAATTTTTGTCACTTAATATTTTTGTCACTGACCTCAAATAAAATGAAGATTGATGGTTTTTAAATATGAAAATTTATGTACAACATTACATCATGATTAACAATGCTAATTAAAGGATTATTAGAGGTCAAAATCTTTCTATCATCCAGATAATTAATGAGTATTATCATCCCAAATGCATAATGATTTTCAATATTAATTAGAGGTTTTTTCACCAAACATATATAACATGCAATCTGTGAACTTGCTATAGAATTTAGTCCAGTTTGAATTCTCAAGGTAATAAGAAGCCTGTATGTTACTTGAAAAAACGAGTTTCATACGTGTGTACGTTCAAGGTTTCCCCGCCGCAATAAACCTTTTTTGTGGGATGTTTTCCGTTCCAACAATCATGTAACTATCCATCTTCATACTACAAGGCTACTAAGCATTTACAAAGTGCATCGACGTTGGTCATATGTAGCCCAACGCATGGCGAAACAAGCATGTTATGATTTAACAAATAAAACATTTTTAGTACTTGTAACTTGAAGATAATTGTTTTTGTTGTTTGTACATACCTTGAAGAGAGTAAGAAAAGACGGCAATGAGACATAAAATAAGTAGAACAAGCGAATTTGATGTCATTGGAATATCAAATCGCACTCTTGGGTAGTGACTTCAAGTCGGTTTTAATACCAACTGAAGTTAAGAAAGACGCAATAATAAGTTTTATACACAAAACTAAAGACAAATATCTCTTATGATCATTGTAAAGTTCACCAGCAATACATTTGGGCGACCATAGCTATGAACTTAACTTTTGTGATATTTGGTTAGATGTTAATGTTGTTTTCCTGTGTCTGGTTTCAGACCACTTTGGCATGCCAACAAAAGATTCCCGAGTTACATTAAGTAGTCCATGATTCAAAACAAAACACAAATGAACAAAAAAAAAATACATGACCAAATTCCCTTACCCTGTTTTTTCCATCCAAAACAATGTTAATGTTCAGAATCGATACATATGAAATCAATTAGTTGTACACTATGCAACAACACCAAGAGGGCAAGCGCTGATCACTAAAGAACATGTAACACGGCATAAACCACGTGTGGCCACCCATATAGTGAATCATGACTTGATCCGGATTCTTATGCAGATCCGAATTCTGAAAACCATTTTTCGTGGCGTTCGATATCAGCAGCGGCAACACTAGGTTGGACTCTCTTCATGGCTTCTTCAAAGTCACACATGGCAATGGGATCTTTTGCAATTTCATCTTTAGGCATGTTTTTAATTTCTTCACGGGTCTTTCCTGCTATTTTACGCCGCATTCCATTCAAAGAAGCATCTCGGCATACATTCGTTAAATCGTCACCACTGTATCCCTCTGTTCGGCGAGCTACATCACTGATGTCCACGTCAGCAGCTACCTGATGTACAAAAAGCATGGTACATTCAGTCACTCTTTTACAAATATACATTCACAATATTGAACACCATTTTCTTGAATTGAATAGAACAACATGCGGCATTTTGAACTCTGCCAGTCAAAGAAGGCAAAGGTCGTCCAAGGTGTATTTTTAATGTACACGGCCATTTTATTCTAGATATTAGATCAATGTTGCACTGATAGTCTGATACGGGTTTTTTTTTTAATCTCATTTAACACACTAATTATTTATTTTAAAAAATGAAGTTTTTAACATAATGTGTTTTGGGCCAACCCAACCCATTTGATATTCAATTCTTACCTCAAACCCCACCCACCCATTTTGCTATCTATGTTCAAGACGGAGTTCCAAAACCATGCTAACCGGATTTCGGGATGTTCTTGATAGAATATTCTTAAGGAGATATTTTCTTTGTAACATGGTTAAGACAGTTCCATGATAGAATATATATTTTTTGAGATATATATTAACCATGGTTAAGACAGTTCCAAAATGATGCCTACCCGGATTTCGGGATGTTCTTGATAGATTATTCTTATGGAAATATTTTCTTGGAATATATTTTTTTAAACCAACAGTTCAGAGAAACAGTTATAAATGGGTAAACTTTCAGTACCAGTCATATCAGCCTGTCAGCACTATTTAAAAAATTTTAATTTCATAATAAAATTACCAAATAATGATTACAAATTTAAAATGATTCAATGATAGTTTCATGAAAATTATAAGCCATATTTTATATAAAACTTAGCAGATTGTAAAGCATTAGCTATTTATACAAAAAATATTTTAGAGATGGAAAAGAAGTGTTCGTGGGGTTAGCCCAAAACCGACACAGGACGAAGTGTTTTGACCCGTACTAAATAATTGACCTGTTTCCACCTAAACCCGATTATCGACCGGCCCATCTAGCCACCTTTAGAAAGATTAATCAATTAAATGGTCACCTCAACAGTCTTCAAATTAATCTTTATAAGCTCCTTTCTGCTCTCAAAATTTGGCAGAGGAATGTATATACGCTTTTCCAGACGCCGCCTGCAATCCCCCGAAATAGGTAGTAAGCATCACACAAAAAAGTCCTAGAGTATTAGTCAAAAACTGGAAAAAGGGCAAAAAGTAATATTAGTATAATAATAGACCTTAGTGCTTCATCTATATCCCATGGAAAATTAGTAGCTGCCAAAACCATCACTATTTTACGACTACCATCTTCATTAGTGTCTGAACTGTTTGCACCATCTACCTGAACTAGAAGTTCAGATTTAACCCTTCGGGAAGACTCATGTTCTCCTGAAGCCCTGAACATATGAAACAGGTCATATTGAATATAGATAATGAACATATGAAACAGGTCATATTGAATATAGATAAAGTAGGAGCCAGGTGGCAGAGGCTACTATCACATCCAAATATCCAATCAATTGAACATAAAACACACACATCAGAAAGAGATAAATGTTTATGTGCACTTGGCAAGTGACAAATGTACATGCCAACTGTAAGAGATGTAATATTAAGGTGGTATTTGCATGTGCATTCTGAAAGTGGTTATGTGATACTGATAATCTGATTATTTAAATTTAAAAACTTAAACATTTATTTTGGACAAACTAAAATAGTAAACAATTATTTGGGGATGGACAAAGTAATAGATAAAACACCAAAAAAGGGAACTTGTAAGCAAGAAATGATAGCTTATGGAATGAGAGTAAAAGTCCCTCAAACTAGATTAGAAATATGCTTAAATAAGTAATTTTGTTTTATGCTTAGACGATTAATTTTGCTGCACCAGGTTTAAACCTTGTATCCAACTGATTATCATGCTCCTAAATAATTGGATAATCAGAAACAATATATGTTTATGCAAACAATAAAAGTTGATTACTGCTACTTCAAATCATAATAATTTCCAGAATGCATATCCAAACGCCCCTAATAGCTAGCAAGGCAATAATAAGGTCATCATATAACTACAACGATATGGTCCAAGTGCTATCCATAAATGGAAATTTATACAAATAATACATGCACAAAATTCAGAGAGTGAGAAACCAAGACTGTGTTTGTTAGAGATATGCCTACTAACTATTTTTGAAGTGTCAACTAAGCACTAAATACCACTTAATGAAATACGATATTGATCAAAATCTGAATCTGAATTACTGTGAGACTGGCATTGTTTGACAACATTGTGCTAACAAAATATAAGAATCTTCAACACAATAGAACATATAACATATTCAGATGTTCCAGTTGCCTACTTGCCTTATTATCTAGCAGGTCAAACTGTCAAAGGTCACCCAACACATATTTTCAATACATAAAAATGTAGGAATCCTATCTGGCACCCAAATTATTTGAAGAAAAATCTAAAAGGGGTAAGGACCGACACAACCCATTCCGATCAGTACCAAAAAGTTTCCCATCTGACCTGAACCCATTATGAGTTTACGACCTCATTACCCAACCTGCCTCAGCCGACCATTTTGCCACCTCTAGCAAACATGCATATACTTTGAACCATCTATAAAAAGGAAGAGGGAAAACTCCTCACCCTCGAGAAGTGCAAAGAGAATCAATCTCATCAATGAAAATTGTACTTGGAGCATAAGCTCTCGCCAGGTCAAACAAGCATCGAACCATGCGCTCGCTTTCTCCCCGCCATTTTGATGCCAAGGTAGCAGAAGAGACATTAAAAAATGTGGTGCCACACTCGGTAGCAACTGCTTTAGCCAGTAGTGTTTTCCCAGTACCAGGTGGACCAAACATAAGAACACCTTTCCATGGTCTCCTAATTCCCTGAAATAATCATGCATACACAATGAAAATTGTGTTGCTTGAAGTAACTCCAAAGTATGATAAACTGACTAAGCAGGGACAACAGTTCAACTATTTTGATGCCCTATCCACCTTCAACCTCTTCTGGTAATTAAATATTACGTCATTAGGACAGGTGGCAATTTCGATATTCGGCCATATGCCAATATGTTGAAAATTAGTAATTCCTTAATCCATGATGTGTTAGAAATAACAATAGGATAGATAGTGTAATTGTTGTATAG
>JAOEHQ010012173.1:0-16092 GCA_025447715.1 Asclepias incarnata
ATTGATTGTAATCCGGAATCATTGAGATGTATTGTAAACGGATTTATTCTTGTAATCATTCGACTGATGTTAATGAATTCTTTGTTCTATTTTCTGTTCTTATTCTTCTGATCTTGTTATTATCGTGTTCATCTTTATGATTCATTCAATTGCCTAATAACGATTATGTTTGGATTCCGCACTTACATAGTCAAGGAATCGCGAATTGAAACGGTCCTTCGGACTTACAAACATTTTTAAATATAATGTTGTTTTAAGGAAAAATTAATAAAATAAAAAAAACATAATGGGTTTTCAACAACTTGTTACCTTTTAATTAGGAAAAATGATTACTCCAAATAGTCATAATTTTATGCAATTTCCCCAAAAAATTACTGCAATACGTTGCCTAAAGTAGAGATTGAGCTAAAACATGGCTGTATTATTTTAAACCCTCGAAAGACTAACATCGCTAAAACTTCGTTAGATGGATCCGGAACATTCAAAAACTAATTGCATGTTTGACAATTCTGGCAAAGAATTTAACAGTTGTTTTCCTACTTTTTTTGTTAGTCCTACTTGTCGAATAATCTACTAATGATAGCTATTTCTATTTATGTACATAATAATTTCAATACTTGTTAGTTCTTCCCTAACTTTTTGTTTTCTGCAGCAATCGCCGCTGTTGATATATGAAATCTTCTGTGAAGAGAATGAGGTTTCCTTGTTTTTCTATTGAATCCTCTCACACATATCGACCCTGCAACAATACCAACCAAATTATACTTCTATGAATTGTTACAAAAGTTTAGAGATGCACAGCCAAACGCGGTGTAAGTCTTAACATCTACAAGTTTTTTCCAAGACTTTCAAGGGTACAAAGATTGATGTAAACAAGAGATGCCAAAATGGGAGTTTAATGTAATGAATCAAAATTAATTTCGGTTCAAAAGGGTATATTTTTTGCAGGGGTTCAAACAGGCCATGACAGGTTGGGCTGTTGAACAACACTTTTTGTCTATAACTTTTAAACCATTATTTAAAAGGCAATTATGGAGTATGGACACATCCACACATGGGACTAGCACCATTAATAGAAGTAGTGTCACCCACAACGTATTGGTTAATGGGTCACCTCAAATACTACTAGGACCAAGGCCCTTGGGTTTTTATAATTTTTTCTTGAAATAGTGTCACATATGATTACATTATAATTATTTAAAAAAACCAACTTTTTGAATAAAATGTGACTTTCGAGTTTAACTCATCAGAACCGTTTTCTTTTACGCTTATTTCTTATTTTGTTTCAACTGTTGACTGCTACAAATCCACATAATCCAAATTGACCCATTCATAAGTAAATGGGTCAAAATTTCCTCCTCTGTATAGTAGACAATGTAAAAATCAAACATAAAGAAGGTTTTGCGTCTTACCTCTCCAAAACAAGCGCTGAATAATACCAGTTGGCAGGGCTGATCAGATATACACAGTTAGCTTTCTAGCATTCTACAAACTAATAGGAAACTCAAAAACTGAAAGATAAAAAGCTTTTAAACAAACCTCTGAATATTGATGTTGCAGATGACCCACAACCTAGTTCTCGTGTTGGCAAATTCCGCACCAGACTTCTTGGAACATCCATTGGAAAGTTTGCGGTTTCATCATCGGCAAATACCTGAATAGAACAAAAATCATGTAACAAAATGGCACTTTGGAATTAAAAGAGCAGGTGGCAAAGCCCATATACTTGTGAGTGGACTGAATCGGCTTATGTTTTATCGCTAATATATGAACAGGTTATAGCAAACAAAATTAGCAATAAGTGAAACAGGCTGAACGTCACCCAACTCGAGTCTTAAATCATTTTATTCATTTATTAGCAACCATACAAATCTTATAATCATATTTAACACACTTAAGTGTTCATAAATAAACGTCAAATGTTCAAACAAAAAGTGTTTCGGGTAGGCCCATAGAAAATATTACCCATAATAACCAATTACACAACCCGCCCATTTTGACACAACCAACTAAAACCATTTGGGAGATACACACTTACCTCATTGACCTGAAAATAAGTTCCGTTAAGGGGAAATGTCCCTCTAGTTGCAGTTCGACAAGGAATCTGTTGATGTAAATTCGTATTACCAATTTTAGTATGAAATGTCATACAAAGTAGTACAATTAACATCATATTAGGTGGATCAGAACTTCCTTACCAGGACAGTTGCTTTAACTGTTTCTTCATGATTATTGCTGGCGAAATCACATACTCTGTTTTCAGTATATCCCAATGAATTGGGAATTTCACCTGTTTGAGAAAGCCAATATGGGAACTCATGAATATAAACAGTTACATCACTCCTAAATAGCTTCTACCATAGTTTTTGAGCAATTAAATTTGATACCTGGAAGCCAAATCTTAAGCAGGTATGGGGATGGATCATCATGTTCCCTTTCATCAAACTATCCATTTATAAGTAGCATGTTAGGAAGCGATACATATGCCTCTGATTTATAAAGTTGTTTAATCCTCTTCCGTCCCAAAAAAGTGCAACGGTTCCTATTTTGGGTTGTCCCAACTCCCAAAATTGCAAGTTTCTTTTATGCAAAGGCATCTTCGTAGATTTAGCTAGTTCTTATTAGAAATACATAGATATAAATGGTATTCACTGTGGTTCATAACTTTTCTCAACTTTGTGTGTGCAAGTAGATGTGGTAATTTCAACCCATTTACTTATGATTGGGTCCATCCATTCAAATTACGTTTTATCTTTAAGGGATCAAACAGGTAAATTTAGAAATTTAACCTCAAAGAAACCATGTTAAATGGGTTGAAAGTTACCCACGGAGTATTTTTTTAATGTGTAAAACATCCTAAATCATTCTATTCTAGAGTTCATATAACTATCAAAAGTTTGAAACCATAAAGTTTTGGCAATCAGAATCTGACAAGCTAATCATTTACAAGAATTAAAAATTTGGACAAAAAGGTGTTTTGGGGCCCATTTTGATCCGTGCTAGAAACTATCTGTTGTCCCTAATACCCAAACCGCCCAATTTTCCAAATCTAGTGGCCTAGTCAAATATTGAAATTGTTTGGGATGGAGAAACTAGTATGATAGAGAACAAATACTAACCCCGGCCAAGCATGGATGGAAGTCTGGCAGTTCACAGCTGCAGTAACAAATTAAATAGAAATTTTCAATTGTATCCACAATAAAATAATATATATAAAAAATAAAGCCACAAATGGAGATAACTGGAACACGAACTTACACAACGTGCAGAGTCCTCAGTCTGGCTATATACTTAACTTGTGGCATACGAAAGGTAGCAGCTTCTGCTGACAAAGAAACTAGAGTTTTTGACATATCACCCTCCGAGAGAGGAATATTATTTGCATCTATAGTATCTTTTAAAGTTTCCCTGAACTCTTCCGTGTTAAGTCTGATGGTGGGAATTTCATCATCAGACTCACAAAATAAATCTTCAATGTCGTCTACAAATGTTGGCGTGTCTTCCACTTCAGGCACAGGGGACTGTGGAACTTCAATTATGGGTTCACAATTTTGACCATAATAACTTGAACTTGCTTTGTTGACTTCTAGGTCAATGATTGATGGCGGTGTACCAAACACCGAATAGTTTTGTTCATTTCCAGCAGGCACGATTGAAGTTACATGACTACCTTCCTTTGGTCCAGGAAGTTTGAGCCTACCACTACATTTGACAATTTTACAGCAATTACAGGCTAACAGTTGTTTGTTACAACAAAAGTTATTATAAAATGAATATAATTGCATCTATATTGTATAGTTATCAATTCGAACTTAAGCGATACTTAGTTAAAGATAATTTATTGTATTTATTATAAAATGAATATAATTGCATCTATATTGTATAGTTATCAATTCGAACTTAAGCTATACTTAGTTAAAGATAATTTATTGTATTTATTATAAAATGAATATAATTGCATCTATATTGTATAGTAATCAATTCGAACTTAAGCTATACTTAGTTAAAGATATACGTAGAGAAGGAAAATATAATACAAACCTAGCAACTGCACTTGCATAATGCCTGCACTCTGCTCTCATCGGACACGCATTGCAATTTGGTTTTACTTTGGTGCAAAATACCTATATGATGCGAACATTATAAACTTAATCTAGAAAGAACTTGATAGAACAAAGTAATAAAAGAAGCATACCTTTCCAAATGTGATCAGCTGATAATGTAATTCATACCTGTATTCAACATAAGTCTTACAATAAGATTCTTAGTAAATACACTGAGTCACTGACCAATGATAAGTTATAAAGTTTTATCATTACCTTGTTTACTACATTATTATAAGTAATAGTTTTCTGACTTTAAACTAATAGATCGAGATAATCTTTATATTATGATCAAAAATGAACTCATGTCAATGAGAATTAGTTTTCTATGTCCATATTATTCATTTGTTTGATCGTCTGTTGATAGATCATAATAATTAGTTCTTCAGGAGTTTTTACACAAGAATTGGAGAGACTCATTAGATGCAGGAAACCAAATCTGCATATGTTCTCCTTTTGGGGTAGCAAACCATATCTGAATTTTGATAAATTAAAATACTTTACCTTCTTTAACTTTAAAATTTAGGAATGCTCTAGTTGATAACAAAATGACAGTTGTATTAAATATAGATAAGAACTGTAAAAATAATGAAATAAGAGGTAAAAAATCTATGTCAGATACAAATCCAAGAAATTTCAGGTTTATCTTTCAAAATCAAAAGTCAGACTGTAGATTAGTGATGAAGTAAACATAAACTCTGGGTTGTGTAGCATTTCTTAGCAAGTTACAACTGTACGATACACATGCATACTGAAAGTTTACCATTTTAAGAGTATTGGAAAAAAGCATTGGTTTGAAGAATATTTTTAAATTTTGTTGTAATAAAATGATATATAAAAATTTATTAGTTTAGAAGAAAACCAAAGATTCATTGAACGAAAATTAGAAAAAAAGGTTATATATATATATACACTCTATAAACAACTAAATGTAAAATAAAAGAAGGATTATGTTGTTGAATGATAAATAGTATAAGCATTAAAGCATTTAATCAAACAAAAATAACTATAAAATCAAATAATTTTCTTCTAAACTAATAAATTTTTACTTATCGTTTTATTGCAACAAAATTTAAAAATAATTTTCAAACCAATGCTTTCTTCCAATAATCTAACAACTGTATAATACACATGAATAAAGAAGATAAAAATCTTACAATGTTCTTTGGTCAAGGGTACACAGCCTAGGGAACAGGTATTTTTGAATGTTGTCCACCATTGGGTATCTGAAATAAAATATCAGAAAATAATAATAGTTATTTTTTTATCACATCCCCTCATGAGTTTTAGGTACAACATACTTACGCGTTCAAAAGATGAATTGGAACATCACCAGGGAGGGGTTGCAGTGGGACCCATCCTAGACGTGTGGCTACTCGACCAACATTTGTGTCAACCTTTTACAAACAAAGTAAGAAACGGTAATTTGGAAAGTAAAATGGTTCAACAAAAAAAAGATGTAAAGAACCTTACAGGAAAAGCAAGATGATGTAGCGTTAGAAGTCGTACACACTCCACACTTTTCAAACCGATTCCATCGATGCTCAGCAAGAATTCCCTACAAACATAAAAAGTATTACTAAAAACATTTATAAATATCAAACATTAGAAGGGTTTTTATATGAATATAGCCCATTACATCACTTACTTTGCCGTGTCGGGTGGAAGGTCCCTTAACCACTCAAGATCAATAGCTCCATGGTCTTGATAAACTCTATCCAAAAAGTCCTGCCCGAAAGACAAAACATGAGTCAGCTTTTGTGCTAATTGGAACCAAAAATCACTTTTTTGCATAGATTGGTACCAAGTTGAAATTAAGTTGCCTAAAATTGAAAATAAATCAACTTTATGATTCTTAATATAAATATATTTACTTTTATTCGTCCAGCTAGCACATTATTCATTCCTCGCTCCGCTATGACTTTAGCAAGTTCTTCGACAGGAGCGCGCCTAACTGCATCCCAATCAACTGCATCCATGAAATTCTCGTCGGTTTCTTTTCTGCCAGATTTGCAATAAGTTTTCCTCAATGCTTCCCAGTCAATTTTGGGTTCTTGCTTTTTCTCAATTTTACTTTTCTTCTTTCCCGTGCTTCTAGTTTCTACGAGTATTTCCGTCATGCCCGGATGATTGTTTACATCATTTACCCCTTGTGCAATGGTGAGTACACATTCGAGACTAGAAACAGGAGTAATGACCTTTGGTTCTTCTACATGGGTTGACTCTTGTTGACCAACGATTTCTCTTTCTAAAGTCTCAGATAAACCCACATTCACATCAGACATAGCTGTCGAAGCTTCGGAGGAAATCTGAACATCACAAGATACTGCAGTTTGCTCTTCACCTTCTACTATGCTTGTGTTCAGATCCCAATTAACTCTGCTCTCATTTTTTGGTGATTCATTAATGTCAGACCTGCAAAATTGTTTGAGACAGTCCACCTCCTGAACTCCTAGAAGCGTGCCTGAAGTGTTACTATTTGCATTAACGCAAGGCTTATCTTGAGCCAGAATTGAATCTGAAGCCATATCTTGTTGAGGTCCCGTGGTTGGAGTGACATCAGCACATGCAGTACTCACAATGTGTATCATTTCATTATTCTTAAAGAGATCTTCACAATCTTTTGTAGTACTTGTGACTGATTCTTGGCTACCAAACTCGGCACATGAATTACTTTTGTTTTGTTCTATTTCGTTATTCTTAAAGAGATTTTCATCACCTTTGTTATTAGATGCAACTGATTCTTGGCTATAAAACTGCTTGAGATAGTTCACCTCCTCAACTTCTAGAAGCTTTCGGAAAGTATTAGAATTCTCATTGGCATACAGCCCATCTTTTGTCAGAATTGGATTTGAAACAACATCTTGTTGAGGTTCAGTGGTTGGAATTGCATCAGCAAATGAAGTAATCACATTTTGTTCCATTTCATTATTCTTACAGAGATCTTCATCAACTTTTGTATAGCATGTGACTGTTTCTTTTCTAGTTGCGACTTCACCAAGGTAATCATCAGCTTCTTTAGTTCTGGGCTTGACCGGAAATCTTGCAGCCACAGACATAAAAGCAGAGCTGAAGAAAAAGATTTTTGTTAAGAAAACTATAACAGAGATTGCTTAAAGTAACATGAACATTAAACATATCATAGAATTATTCTTAAAAAATGAAAAAGTTAGCAACATTTTCCCGTTTTAAGTATTGGAAACGTGAAATTTGGGGCATTTTACACAGAGGAATGCTGGTGAAAATGCAGTTTTAGCTGAATTCACATTTGACAACCTCGTGTTTTACTGATTGACATTCCCGTTCCCTTGTAGTTAAGGAGCTTCATCTTATTAGTGTTTGTGCCCTCCAGATAGATAGAATTAAGTTAATGAAGCTCACAACAATAAACTGAAGCCCGGGGACCAACATTGATAAGCATGCCAAAAAGAAAATGAGTGACGAAACTTCCCGTTGAAGATTATACCAAAGATCACTCAGAGCACGAATGCGGAAAACATAATTTAAAGTGATATCAATTTTTAATAGTCAGTAATAGACAAAATATATCGTAGGTCTGGATAAAATCATACATTAATATGTCCCTCTCCCTGGGTCTCACACCCGGTTTTCTCTTATGTTATTTCTCTTTTTATTTATATCAAGTGCTTTTCTATTTCTCGTTGCTCAAGGAAATGTTTTTCGCAAAGACGGGAAAGAACTATAAAACTTCGTTTAGCACAGTAACATCAGAATGCGAGTTACAAACAAATGTGAATGAAAAGATTCAAAACATTATTATACTCGACAGGAGGAATTATATGAAGCCAATAAGTAATTTATATTTCTGAGATCATATTTGGAAAGAAATGCAATGAGTGTACCTTGAAAGATGGTCGGACACATTTTGAGTTAAATAAACACCAGCCACCGAGTCAACTACTGAACCCTTCCATGGTGAGAAACGCCTATCACCTGCAAACGTTTTCACAAGTCAGCTCATGCTTTTTGGAGTGATAGGTTTTTGAGGAAATAAAAACAAACTAGGAAGCACCTGTGTGCATATTAATACATAGATTTACCTTGAGTTGACTGTCAAGAGGCATTTATATTTCGCATTCACTATTCTGTTCTATAATCTATTTATTCCGTAAGTGGCAAATTTGACCAATTTACATGATAACAGGTTGATTTTTGTTATATGTTATCTCCAACGGATCAAACAAATAAATGTGTAAATCTTAGCTAAAAATGAGATGAGATAAACAGGCCAAACAGGTTGAATACACACTCCAAACTCACTTTAATAAGAAAAAATAGATCACTATTCTAATAGTAAAGGCATGTTACATTTACTGCCATTACTGGTCTAGAGGAGAACAAAGATTTTTTAGTTAGTCAGCTTAGTCTTAGAGAGATGGTGGAAATTTGGTAGGTTTTACTCGTCCAAAAAAGCAAAGTGAAGAACAAGTGCATCTAATAAGAGAAGAATAGAAATGGAAAGAATAACGGTGACATAGTACACAGGTTATGTCTAATCCATAAGTTGACTTGAAGTATCATTCACAACCCTCTGATTTTCAACTTCTACACAGCACTGCACTTATGACATAAAATTTGATAACTAAATGAGGTGGTCGTCAACGCAATTTTCTATTCATTTGTTTACATTAAATGTGACTATTCAGAGTAAAACCAAATTAAGATCACAAAAAAGTAGAAAGGTCAAATTTCAATGATGTCGGGTAACATCCTTGTTAGCTTTTATAAAACTGTAGCCTAATTTACAAAAATCGGAGAAATAAAATGAACTAAAGTTGGCATGAATGTAAAAGCCAAATTGATATATGATAACATATCACTCCATTCAAGAAAATAAAAATATCACCTTGAATAAGATGCATTTTGGCAATAAATGAGTCCACACGTCCACGAAATATTTCTCTCTGTCTGTCCCACCATTCATCCTTGTCTTTATCCATTTCT
The DNA here is from genome assembly GCA_025447715.1 of Asclepias incarnata. NCBI lineage: Eukaryota > Viridiplantae > Streptophyta > Magnoliopsida > Gentianales > Apocynaceae > Asclepias > Asclepias incarnata. The sequence continues at coordinate 9,069 of JAOEHQ010012173.1, forward strand.
TCAAGTTGTTCACTTCCATCATTCTCCATCAACAGTTTCCAAACTCTCAAAGTCTCGTTGTCAAGATCCACCTTGGGAAGCACTTTACGCTTCTTGGTAGGAGCTGCCTTCACAATGGCCCCACTGACCTTTTCATCTCGTACCACTAGTTCCTTGCACTGATCATTGGTGTCTAGACTTGCTATTCTCCCAGTATTTGGATCTCGTGCCACTGGTTTCCTGCATTGGCCATTGATGTCTAGACTCGCAAATTTCGCTATCAAGTACGGAGTCATGTTTTGTGCATATAAATGTGCACATGAAGTTCTATCTGTGTCAATCATAGTAAAAAAATTGATAAGTGATCTGGCTATTTGCAACGTAAACAAATGAAATGTCCATGACAGTCAATTAATTACCTTCTTCGGTATCAACATATCTGGGTACCAAACTTTGACTCATGGGAACCTCCTGTAACTGAAAACAATTTAGACCACATACAAAATCATCAATTTGTTGAACATCGTGGTGCCGTGAGGTAAAACTCTCAATCCAATGGACCGGAACCTCATGCAGTGGAACGCTGTCTGTAATCTGAAGAAAATTTTCCTCTTCCCTGTTGATATCTAAATCATCTTGCAGTGGGAGGCTGTCTGTAATCTGAAGAAAATTTTCCTCTTGACATCTAAGGTCTATATCAAAATTTTCCTCTGTATTCTGAAGAGAACTTTCCTCTTGACATTTAAGGTATGTGTCATCATCATAAGGCATTCTGCTAGAATTAAGAAAGTCCTTGTTATTTCCCCTCCTACGAATGTGCCTTATGGATCGCTTCCTTCTCGGAGGTGAAAATATACCTTTAAGCCATTCTCCTCTCAGGATGGCGGACTTTTTCACCGATCGTTTTTGGTCTTTGGATTTATCAACACTAATCTGTACCCTTTTTCCAGTAGCTTGAATGCACTTTCTAAGTGATCTTTTCCCATTACCATGCCCATCTTCAACACGGTCTATGCACCACCAACCTATATTAGCTTTTTTTCTCAACGTCCTTCGTTTCTTGAATATTTTTGGAAAATTGGGTCCACTCTTTTTACTACTTTGAAAACAGTTATTTTCTCGAAACGTCCTTCGATATACTTGCACTGTAGGGGTGTAACTTATTACTTTTGAATTGATTTTCTTACGGCGTTGATAGAAGTACACATATTTACTACTCCTTTTTACGGCTTCTTCTTCTCTTGTGATGCAAAAATCTTGCTCATGTTTCTGCTTGTCATTACCTCCCAGCAAATTCTCTGAAGCTTGTTCTCTTGTATAGCAGAAATCTTGCTCATGTTTCTGCTTGTCATTACTTCCCAAGGAATCCTCTGAAGCTTGATGACTCTTCTTTGGAAATCTACTCTTCCTTGGTGTATTTCTCTTGGAAGTAACAATCTTACCAAGACAAGCAAAAATTTCAAGGTTAAGAAAAGGTCTCCCAGGTTCTTGTATTTTTGACACATTATGTGACTCTTGAACAACTAGATTAGAGTCAAAATCCAAGTAACGCTTGCATGGTTTAACAACAATTAATGAATCCCTAGAAGCTTCTTGGACAACTTGCTCACCATCTACATGTCCATGACTCGTAGAATTTTGCGAACAATCCGTCAATCCTGTATTTTTATTATGTTTTGAGCTCGCCCTCTTTTCTTGTACCCGATTTGGAGTTGCTGGCTTTTGTGTTTTTTTTGGTCGTGGGGTCGAACCCTTTGGAGTTTGAGCCTTTGGGACTTTTTTAGGTTTGCTATCATCGAATATTTTAGGTCTGTGTTTTTTCACCCGGGGTCTTTGACTCGGCTTCTTGTTCAAGTCAATGCCATTATTACGCCTTTTCCTGGTGTCTTCTGTCTTAGATGGAGTTGGAACTGAGCCAAGTGACTCATCAAAACCATCCGCCACCCTTTTACCATCATACCTTGAAGGAACTTTTACTGCCTCCTCTTGTACACAGCTTGTGTCATCTGCACAACAGAAAGTAATTTATACTCACTCCTTCATGAAAAAAGTATTTTACTTTGAAAAGTCAAAATACCTCTAATCTTCAAAACAACCAGCCACCATAATAGATCATTGATATAAAGTATTACAAGTAAAAAGAGTAATGTGCTAAAAAAAGGTTCTAAATTTTGACACTCAATAGTCAAAGAAGAGCAATATACCGACGATAAGAGTAAGGACCACTTACCCTGACCCAATGCTGTCTTTTCAGGTTCTGTTACAGCCGCACCAAAAACCGCTTCATGTTCATCAAGAATGCTAGCTGGCAACTTATCGGTCTCATTCATTCCACTCTTTTCCATATATCTAGTAGTATCAAATAAATCTACACACGGAAACGCTACATTTATAATTTCCTTTATAATCCCTTTTTCAGAAGTCAATGCCGACTCATGGCTATATCCAACCGTAGCGGAAATAGGCTTTCCTGGTGTTAAAGGTATCCAAGTAGCATCTTTTTCCATGGAATCACCTGATTCCTTAACCACAATCCTGTATATATGTCAAAAATATAACAAAAAATATATAAGGAAACTAAAGTTCAGATTTTTATGGACCCAAACATTATCACTGAAATTCCCACAAAAAAAAAAAAAAAAAAAAAATTTGTTTAAATTTATTTTTATTCCTATACATTAGAATATATATTAATAAGAAAGAAAAGAAAAAAAGGTATAAGAAGCAGACATTATGATTAGCAAATTATTATTAAATGCACATTAAATTAAACATTAATTGAAAATAATTACAGATACTTAAATTAAAAAAAAAACTTACAGTAAATAACATATAGAGAATTAAGAGTGGAGTGAAACAGATAAGAATGCATGCGTCTATAAAGTTAAAATTAAAAATTTAACAGCAGAAGGTTGAAGTAAAATTAGGGCTTTTTCCAACTTACAATGATGATGATGATGATGATTTTTATGAACCGGAGGAGGTTTTACAGAGAAAACTCCAGCCAGCATAAAAAAGGGGTTTCTTTCCGTTGCAAAGATTTTGGGAAAAGTAAATTATAATATGTCATCATTATCATCATTATACTGTATATACTTTTTATTTATTTATTTATATAAAAAGTGAAACTTGTCGGTTTTAATGTTTTGAACGTTAACACCAGGCCTAATATTATAGTTAGCATTTTCGTTATTGTTATTAGAAGAATGCTAGATCTACAAACTAAGGGCGATGACATCATATGGATTAATGGCGCAGTGAAGGTGTGGTGAAAGGGATGAACACCGCCGCCATTCATTTTTGACGTGGCAAGGGGAAGGAATGCGGGAAAATTTGCCTCAATTCTTTCACGCGTGATTGCTTAACTTTGTGAGTGGTTAGGTTGATTTATGACAGTTCCTTTATATTCTAATCAAATGTTTTAGAAAATTGTAGTGAGCAGTGGCGTAGAGGTATATAGTTTTCGTGTAGAAAAATTTCAGTATATTCGGTTTCAACCCCCCATTTTTTTTATATTACCCAAAAAATAGCGTTAGGAAAAAAAAAATTTAGATCCCGACCCCCCACCCGAAAAATTCAAGCTTCGCCACTGGTAGTGAGTGGTGGGTGGGTGAGTGGAGTGTTGCAAATGAAATATGGATTGTGGTATGAGTGAGGGGTTAGCTGAGGTGGCATAAGGGGATTGGTTGGGAGTGACTGGTAGAAAAAAATGGTGGCAACCAATGTCAACCCCCTAATTACAAATAAAAGTTTACAAACATATGTGACGTGTGATGTGGACCAATCAACAAAGAAAGAGAAATAAGAAAGAGAAAAAATAACTTGATTTGATTGATGGAAGATTTGTTTGTAAACTTGTAATTAGTTTGTTAACCTAACATTTCTCTTGTTATTATTATTATTATTCTATTCTAATTCGAATATTTTAATTATTTTTATGGAAGATTATAGTTTCACTTAAGTTCATGCTCATGTTTAGATAAGAATAGGTAATATTATAATTTATTTACAGAAAATTATTGTTTATTGAATATTAGTTCTTGTTAAGTTATTATTGATATGTTTTTTAAAATATTGTTTAAATATTATTAATATTATTTATTGATGCAAAATTATTGTTCATTTGATATCAGTTCCAGTTAAGTTTATACTAATAAACTAGTTTGCATTTTATTAGAAAGAAATTGTTTAAATATAATACTAGATGGGCATTTACATGATGCGACGACGATGGTTATTTACATGATGCGACGACGACAATACACAGCATGCGAGGTACTGTAACGACGTTAGTTTCAAACCAAACATTTGTGTAAGAAAATAATAGCATAATACCAGCACAAATTATAGAAGATAATGTTCTGATCCATTAAAAAAATATATTATTATTATTCAATAATTAAAAATTATAAAAATAAGTTATAATAAGCTAATTAAATAAGATAATTGTATAAGAAGAAAAAATTGATTAAATGAATAAGAAAAGTATAATTAATAAATTAATAAGAACATTATAGGTATATATTAAATGAAGATGTTTAAAATAGTATTATAACTGAATGACATTTTAGGTAAATCAAAAACTTAATTGAGAAGGAAGGGGCAAAATGTTTTATATAGGCCCCTTGTAGGCCAACCAGGCAATTTAGTAACCCGACCACCCCTTTAGCAGCGACGTCGCTGCTAAAGGTATGGTACGGATACATCGTACAAAAGTTACATATATTAATGGCATGCGTCAGATCCGTACCAAAAATTCAAAATACCCCTAGGGTCTGTTTTTTTTTAAATAAATCAAATACTTATATATATATATATATTATATATATATATATATATTATAAAATTTATATAATGAAAAAGTCACTGTTAAATGATGTTTTTTTGTTATCTTGAGATTTAAATATTGTATTGTGCAGTGTGCCACTTAATTTTATATGTTTAATGTTACTTTTGTGTCCACAACAGCAAGTCTCAATAGTTTAGGCTTTTATAATATATATATATATATATATATATATATATATTTAAGTGGCACAAAAGTAAGTCGTAAGTCTCAATGTTACTTTTCTGACACAAAAGTAAGTCTCAATAGTTTAGGCTTTTATAATATATATATATAAGTCTTTGAATAATATATATATATAAGTTTTTGAATCATTATTAAGAGAGAGAAACTAGCCCTTTAGCAGCGACGTCGCTGCTAAAGGGTCTGGTCGGGTTACTAAAAATTCCCTGGTCGGCTTACCTGAGGGCTTTCTCAATGCACATACTTCTACCCCTCACATGGGATTTAACCTAACATGTGGAATACCGCAGGCACGTACTTTTCACTAGGCATGATTATTTTATTTTATTTTATTTCGAATATGTAGCCTCACTGATTTTTGTATTAAAAACTCTATGAGCATATCTTGTTTACTTGAATCAACAAGTTTTTTTTTCTTAGAGCATCCGGTTTTCATCAAATGCCATTGAAGATGCGCTTAGAAACATTGTATAGTAAATCTTTTTGTGCTTCATATCATATATATATATATACATATTTACCAGTTTCTTTTTTTTGGCTTGCCACTAGAAAATCTTAAATATTGTCAGATATTATTTGGCTTTGCACACATATACTATGTTATCTATTTGTGTAAAACTATTTTATCTTTATCATTAAATCTTCTATTTTTTAATCCTTAAAAACATAATTTTTTTTATATATATATCTACTAGAACGACTTTAATTTCTTCTATTTTATTAAGACTATAAATGTACCCACGCGATGAGTGGTATTGTATAGTTTCAACGTAAAAACAAAACTAAGAATGACGGTAAATCAAAAAATGTTTTAATATTTATTGTGAACAAATTAATGAATCTTGATTTTATTACATATATTAATTTATAATTATCATAATTTATTACATCTTTAATTTAATGCCTTATCATATTATTTACTATCTAAATATTTTAATACCTTTTAAATCATTTTTTCGTAAAAAAAAACCTATAAAGAATGAAAATTTATTGGCTCTAAAAAGCTTATAGTTTTAATTCAAGTAAGGTTTCTTTTTACTATTTTTGATTGTATTGATTTTTCTAATAATCATTGTATTATATATGTTCGTCGGGCGGATCTCAATTTCAACTTACATAAATTTGGTTATTTTTATTGTTATTGGGAAAAATGTTAGAAATTGATCTCTAGTTATCTAGAGACCATAATAGATATATCTTGGTGTATAGATAGACAAGGAAAAGAGATGTGAAAAGGTGATCACAAATCAATACCTCATGCCAAAAAAAAACACCATCTTAAGTAACCCGAACAATGAAATCTTTTTTTATTTATATCTAAAGTATTATCTATACATAAATAAAAGACTTGTTTCATACGACCTTACTTGAACATGATCTAATCTATAGACTATAGTTCTTGATTCCTAAAAAGACCCTTTTAAGCAAGTTTAGGTTTGCAAGCTTGTTCGAGTTTAGGGTATAGAGTTTGAACTCGTTTATTAAACAAACTTCAAATTCGGCTCGAAGGTGGCTCGATTGAAACTTTTAACAAATCGAGCTCGATATACATCAAGGTTTATGGTTCAAATAAAACATGTATTAAAGTAAAACAAATAAAATAATTATTTTCTTTTAACTGAAAATCATTGTGCACCATGAAACTTTCCGTACATCAGTGTATATATTTGTGCACTATGAATTTCCGTGCATCAATTTTATCATGATTCTATGGTTAAGATATGTAACACCCATCTTTGTAAAAACTCGGGTTTCAAAAATTTTGCTTTTCAATAATGTACAGTGGAAGACTTTAGAATAAAATCATGAAAACATTAGGTGTTACTTGTCGAATACCATCACATCAATAATAAATGAAATCCAGTAAATCCATTGGCACCAACATAAATGTCAACACAGTCTTTACAATCTCATCATAAATCATAATCATAAATATAAATGTAACACCCCGCTAAAGCGGAAACACGGGATGCACAACAAACATAGTACACAGCACAAGATATATAGATCACAACA
>JAOEHQ010012184.1:5920-16092 GCA_025447715.1 Asclepias incarnata
TTGTAATGGGTTTAATTCATAATTATTAAACTAAAAATATAATGAAACAAACAATTAAAAAAATACTGAATAAAATCCATAATTTATAAAAAAAAAAAAAAAAAAAAAAAACATTCCATGGTCCAAATAACACGATACATCATATAATTAAATGTCTTGTAAGCATATTTAGCCTATGACTAATTTTGAGGAAACGGAAACACAAGATTGAAGTTTATTGTTGTATTGGGCACAAAAAAGAACGTTCACAGAAACCACAAAAAAGTGAATCTTGATTTCATTTATCACCTATAAAAATGAATGTGGAACTAAAATAACAAAAAAAAAGAACAAAAAAAAAAGAAGAAAGAAGAGAGAGACCAAAAACTGATTCTCCCAACAATTCGGTTTCTTGCTACTTCAAATCCCTACAAAAAAAACCCTAAACCGAAGAACAGGCAGGTTCATTGAATAGAAAAACCAAAATTGTATTAGTCCTGGTAACTAATTGAGATCAAAGGATTTACAGGGTGAAAAAAACAAGAAGTCTAAATTAATTGTCATCTGGGGCGTTTAAGAATCTCTTCATTAAGAAGTTTAGTTACCCCTTGTTGATCGCTAGTTAAACCATCATTACCCAAAACACTCAAAAACATGTTAAGCTCCTCCAAGTTTGCCTTTTTGAATAGACCCGAGATAATATTATTAGCATCTGTAGTCAAACCATTATTTTTGTTGGTATTGGGAGTGTTTGATTCTTGAAGCTTTAACAATGCATTCTCATGGGATTGAGAGTGAAAAGGCCGTGATTCCCAGTACTCTGTGCATAGCCGATTCCTATCCATCAGCTGAATACCCTATTAACACGGCATCATACTAACTTATTAAGATGCATCTAATCACATAGGACAAGTTATTAGAACATTGTTCAAGTTTTACCTGTAAAATGCCAGGTGAGCAAAAGCCGAACATTTCCATGCCATCAAGACTCCCAGGAGGCTGCAAAGGAGGAAGATTCAATACTCTCAACTTATGTTGCTTCGAGATTTCATTATTAACTCTCTCCCTAACCATTTCCCAACATTTTGTGGGTGATAAATGAACAAACACTTCGCTTGGATGGTCTTCCAATGAAACCTGAGAGAAAGCAAGCGCATTTGTCTCATCATAAAATTGCAAATTTCAGTACATAAGCCAAGTGCACCAGATTTTTGATGAGGTGACCTCTAACAAGTAAAATACAAGCAAAATAAAGTTCCTGGATAACATGTGACGATTTTCAATTACCATAAATAATGGTCTATTCTTTCCCGCATCAAGAATTTCTGAAATGTAGTGGCACATATCTGTAGGATCTAAAACGTTTATATACTTGACTCGACTTCGAAAACCTGCACATAGGAAAAATATTCAGAATCACATTCTTCAGGGTAGAACAGTAACTTCTGAGGGTACAAGTTTTACACCGTATTGTGATGTCTTGTAAGTTTATACCTTTAGGATAAATGGCACGACTATCACACCATAACTTTCCCGATTGGACCACACCATACTCCAGAGTCTCAACATGACAGTTTATCCTTCGGACCACTTTTGCAATTCGAGGACCTTTCTGTCTATTTTGGGTAGAAGACGGACCTCGTAATGCAGCTTGTGTGTTATTTGCCGTTTTTGAGTTTGCATATAATCCAATAATTACCACTTTTTCCTCTTGTTTGGGTATTTGCTGCAACGCACCACCTTTATTTTCCACATTTACATCACCAGTCCCTTTAATAGTTTTGAGATCCTGTGATTTATTAGACAAAACACTGTGGATGGAAAGATTTTCAGGCTTGGACGCACAAGCCTCGTTTTTCACTTGAGCTTCAACTCCGTGGCCTTTATTAAGTGGCGGTGATGAGTTCCCGCCCTCATCATCACTAAGCAGTATAACGTCTTTATGTACAGATCCATGTGATGTTGATTCCTTTGTATATTTTGAACCCATACCACCAATCCCATTTGATTTCAAGAAATCTCGGATCTTTTCTTGTCCATTTTGCTCTTTTAGTGAAGAAACAGATGCTACCGAACTCGGGTCTTTAGATGGTGATCCGGAAATGGAAGAAGATTGTTTATCTTTGGATACATAGGAAGATAGAGCCAGTCCAAGATCCAGTTTCGCCCATCTGTAAATGGCACTCAATTTGCCTTCCAATGCTTCAACCAGTATAGTTAAATCTTTGATGTCATAGCGTAGAAGAAAAAATTTTGCACCAGAAGCACAAGAGCAAAACTGTTTTGCATGATTTAAGCAAGAATATTTATCGGGTGAACAATGGTGGCAACCTGCAGCCGATAGATGCAAGTCAAAATAGCAAACACTGCATTCTCTTTCATTTGTTGCATCAAAGGTCGCTTCCATCTTTAACGCCTGGGATGTATTGCAAAGAAAGTCTCTCCTCACACGCTCAATCTCCACACGAGCCTGGCCAGGAAAAAATACGTTAAGAATGCATATTATTTGTAGTGGAACAACTTAAATCATTTTTACTCAAATAAATAAATAACTTTTGAAATAGCATCCTTTTGAAAACATAAATAACACGTTAAACAATGTTCAACAAGTGTTTGTGGATCAACTAACCCCGCCCAGCCCGTTTTGGCCTGAACTAAACTGTCTAAACATGATGCGCTGAAACAACGCAAGTATTACTTCAGAAAGACCCGCACTTGCAAGCATCCGACAACTTAAATAAGAGCCTGTTTGAATTGAAAAGTCGGCTTATCTATAAAACATAATAAGTGTAGTCCATACGTAGAAAAAAGATATTACCTTAAGTGTTTGAGATAAGATCCCATCCTTCCCACAGACATCTTTCCATCTCAAGTTATCGGGTGTGTTCTTTCTTAGTAAATTAAGTTCCCAATGAGCTTTCACGGCATCTCTTGCGGCTCCAAGCAACAATTTATCATGAGAGATGGAAGTTCTGCGGGCCTGCTCACGATATAGCTCGATGGCATTATGACCATGAGGCAACCAATCAACAGGCGCTACATTCACAGCCTCTGCACAGTTAAAGCCACAGTTGAATCCCGAATGATATGCTCGAGGAAAAGTCAGAATAAACTCTCCTGGGTTCTGAATGCAGCGAAAAACAGGAACTCCTTCGGATTTTAATATGGATGGAGAGAGTTGTGTGACCTGAAATATGTAATGATTAGCAACATAATCCAACTGACACTATTTTTGTTTCTTTACGTCTAAAAAAGCACCAATGATAACATATTGATTTATCTCACAAGTCTAATATTTCCATTTCCATTTCAGGACAACTCTGTAATTATTTTTACGCTACAGGAATTTCATATACTGCAGTTATCTATTTGCCTTTGTATCATCTCGGAAAATTGATGACAGTGAATTGAAACCATGAGATTTAGGTTGTTTTTTTTTTGAAAATCATAAACTTAAAGATGTTTCTCACCAGTTTGTGAAGCAAGTCGGGCTGTTCGGCAAAAAGATTAGGCAAATGCTTTCTCATAGCTGCCTCCAACTTAATGGCATCTTTCCCAGGTACACCATACCACATCTTCGAAGCACCAAAATGCATATAATTCATTGAATATAGGTGATGGTCTTCAACATGCTGATCTCAAAAACAAGAGTTGGGATATTATAACATCCAATGAAGCAGTTAAGTGTTAAAGAGTCCATGTGAAAATAGAAAGGATAATCCACTCACCCAGCAAAATGAGGAAAAACACATTCCAATGTACAACCAAGGTACCAGAACACCAGATATATCACTGCTCTCGTATGAGAGTAATGACCCAGGAAGCCTCGGAAAGTTATTTAAATTCCATCCGGATGCAACATACTTTTCATCTGACCCCGACACCTGGCACGCTTGTTTTGGAAACCCACTACCAAATGTACCAGTTTCCAAGTCGGCACCATAAAGCACCTACATTAGCACAAGACAAATCATATTTGATAGGTATTAGTCAGATTGGTTAATTGTCATTGTTATTGTTATTTTGCTAAACTGATGAGCAACTGATACAATGTATTAACCCAAATATATATTTTTAGCAAGATACCTCGATTTCTTCAGTAGGTCTCTCTACCATACGCCAATATTCACCCTCTATATTGTCTAAAGAGGGTTCCCACTGATCTTGGATGCTGGAGTTGTTGCATGCATCTGTAGTCGTTCCATTCCTTCTAAAATACTGAGTCCTAAAATCATCTGCATACTTTTGAAATTCTTTAAGTGTGAACCTTGGACCAGGTTCAAACCCAAAACACGGTTCAGGAACCATCATGTCAACAGGAGCTGCAGTATCTGACCCATGAGACTGTTGATCTAACTCAACTTTCATGCATTTTCTTTTCTTCCTTTTCTTATGGCTATTAGGTCTCAACATTTGGCTCAATGAATCCCGATTCTGAAGTTTGTCAACCCTTTGGATACGAGTAGCAAAGGCCGAACTTTCCCAAACAGTTTGTTCCTTAAGAGGGCATGGAGGTTTCCATGATGAAGGTGGTACGATACGACAAATGCCATATTCTTCAGCTTTATCGCGGATACTTGAAATGTACTTCAAAGTATCTTCAAATTCCTGAGAACCAATCAAATTCAATGGCAAATCTAATCAGCCAGAAGAGCAGTTTGAAAAATCAGAATAAGATGATCATCTGTAATAAAACAGACTGTAAAAAATAGCGTGTGATGTATGTTTGCTTTTTAAGACTGAAACAATTTGTTTAAGCATTAGTAGATTTCTGATAACCTATCAAAAGTTAGAATGACCGAGAATGATATTTCTGTAAAACGGGAGACACGTCTTTTGTGAAATAGGAGTACAAGTCAAAAGGGCATGACTGAATATGAGCAATGACACATATGCCTAAACATGCCTAATCAACTCAATTTTGATACATGGATTCCACTCTTTCTCTTTCCTTATCTCCACCTTCAATCTTGACATGTATCTTGATTTTATTCTTAGGCATATTTAGACTTATGAAAATTAGGCATATATATATATATCATTTTTGACCACGTAGGAACAAAATAAAAGACAACTGTGTATACCTCTTCAGTCGGATAAAATACAGGAGCATCAAGAAGGTCAGGCTTTTGAGCTTCTTCTGGATGCCATCTTGCAAGGACCTGAAAAAAAAAACTTTTTAGACCAAGTACAAATACACGCCACAATTCAATCTTCAAAGTACAACATGCATCGAAATAAACCTTTTGGCAGTTACTACACTCTTCACATCCACGAATAACCCCCTTAGAGATCCGAGCACTTGTAGAATGATTCTGCATTGGTAACCTCAAGTCAGTTAATGTTATACATAAACTATAAATGCAATTATTATTTGAAATATAATTACAACACCTGCTCAGATTCGGACTCGTCATCTGAACTGCTATCAACTCGGTTATAGTTTAGCCAAGGTCTAGGCCTAACAGACCTCTTAATCTTTTCATCATCACTAGGCTCGGATCCTGCTTCCTTCTTGACAGACTGTGGTTCAGGCACACTTGCAGCGACGGAACTAGTAGATGCAACTTTACTATCCTCTACTCGTTTTAAAGAAAAAGCTGTAAGCGACTCGAACCCTGGTGGAATTGATGGAATATCCATCTCATCTTTAACATGATGCCTGATGAGTTCCGTCCCCATCACAAGACTTCACAAACCCTCTTATTAAAGATTCTTTATTATTCTGATTTAATCTGCATCATAATCAATTATAAAAAACACAATTTAGCTTAAAATATTGTATATTCATCTAGTTTAAAATTATTTAACATCCGCACTATGCATAATCCATTTTCTTTCAACATCTTATCCTTATCCTGGTTTCTGGTAGGTTCAGTAATTAAACTTTTAGTCCTTAACAATTTTAAGCACAAAACCATCAAATATCATCGGCAAAGGTATCGTACAGAGCGACTAATAACAACCAAATTAAAATTTTAAGTCCTGCAATAGCGGATCGTGTCGAGGCCCTGCGACAGCGGATCGCGCCGAGGCCCTGCGACAGCGGATTGCGCTGAGGCCCTGCGACAGCGGATCGCGCCGAGGCCATGCGACAGCGGATCGCGCCGAGGCCATGCGACAGCGGATCGCCAAGGTCATGCGACAGCGGATCGTTCGGAGGTCATGCGACGATAGTATGCATATATGTGCAACTAAAAATAGACGAAAAGTTTGGAATCATTACCCCTGAAAAAAGGTCAAACTTCTTTGGCCAAATGCAGATCAATCCAGATTGTTCAATCCTAAAACAACACAAAAAAATGGACAAATAATCAAAAACATATACTAAAACTCAATGATCAAATTAGGGCTTAATCAATTATCAAGAATTAAAATAAATAGATCAGATCTGATCTAACCTGATCTAATCTGACCTAGCCCAGATTCCCAAAACTATCCAACAAATATCTACTAACTGACAAAAGTAGTGCTGACTCAAAACCCACTTTTTATAAAAACAATTATAAGTTTGACCTGGTCAAAATCCCTAAAAATTGCAACAAAAAAGGGGATCGAGAAAACACAAATTTATTACATATATTTGCATCTAAAACTTTTTTTTTTTTTGTGAAGCTATATTTGCATCAAAACCAATACACAAACTATTATTTTTTTTAAATATCTATGAACAAAGAGATATAAAAAACAATATATATATATATATATATATTAACAGAATAATCTAACCCTAGAAAATATCACAAACCACACATATTTTTTATATAAACCTAAAAAAAATCTGGCTATGAATACCTGGGTAAGATTAATTTATAAATATATATATATATATTTTTTGTTGGATGATATAAAAAATATCATATGGTATAAAAATATGAGATAGGTTTGGTTTGGATTTTTATTTTTTTTTCAAGGAAAAAGTAAATATTTTGGTCCAACTAACTTAAAGTTTTGTAGGGAAAAAAGTATAAATTTAATTAGATAATTAATTACAAGTTTATTATTGTTGTTGTTGTTGTTTAATGGTATAGGGAAGGACCATTTGATATTTTATGTTTGTTTGTTGATACAATAAAAGTCATGAGGTGAGGCAATAGAAATTGGGTAGAAATTTATTTATTTTCAATTTATCTTTATTTATATTTATATTTTATTTATTTTATATTCATGTAGTTATTTATATCATTATTTGATTTAGATTTGATTATTTGGAAAGCTTTTGGTTTACCTGTGTTTAAGTTATGAACACCCAAGTGAGATTGACGCGTGATGAAAGGAATTGGATCTATTCTTGTGACACATTAAAAGCATTGGAGTTTGCACAATTCGTTCATTCCTTTATTATTTTTATTTTATTTATTTATTTTGTGGGTGGAGTTGGACGGTCAAGATAGAGGCACACCTTTGAATGGTTTCCAAGAACTAAATACTACGGCCTATATATGGTTTTTGAGAAGATAAGGGAAGTAATTTTTTATTTTCCCTTTTTTTCTAAGGTGCAGGTATCTACCAATAAAATAAAATAAAATTGAGGTAATATTTAAACGATATGTTTCTCTTTAAATCTATATTTCAAAATCCTATTTTTCAGATACCATAAATAATTTTTAAAAAATAATTAATTAATATATAAAAATAGATACCTAATATAATTAAAACACTTATATTAAAAATCATATTAAATTCACTGTTACCATAAATATTATTTCATGGTAATTCCTATTTTTGGTGGTAATTTTTAATTTATAACATATTGCTATTTTATATAATATATAAAAAATAAAACTTATTTATTTTAATCCACATGTTAAATTAATCAATAGATAACTAGAAATCATACCCGTACAATGTACGGCGGTAGATAACTTCTTAAATTTGAATATATTTGTGAAATTAAGTTAGGACACCCCAACCCACAAGAAGTGACAGCGGACGGCTTTTTCAACGTTGAATTGTTTAAAACACACGTATATATATTGCGCTTGTTATTTATTGGTAAAATATTTATGATAAGTAGATTAAATAATATAAATAAGGAAGGGTTGAAAATTTTGAATTTTAAGACAATTCTCATCTCATTTATAAAAGAGTATATATATAGATGTTGAAAACTTTGAATTTTAAGACACTTCTCATCTCATTTATAAAGGAGTATAAATATAGATAATAATATATCTATGTTTTTAACTTATAATTTAATATTACTTATTACTTAATTACTTATCCATTACTAACTTAACTAAACGTGGTTGAATGTTTAAAGGACACGAGTCATGTTTCATCATCATGACTTTAAATTAGGTGATACCATTACCAATATCAAAAGTAATATTAGATATCGGCCAATACTTTTATGATGCATGCCTCTCACTATTAGGCTACAATTGGAGATACCAAATTCATGTGATGAGGCATGTTAAAACTTTCTTTATATTTCTTATAAAAGAAAAACAAATCATACGATATATATAGACAATTCGTACATTGTACGGGTATTAAAACTAGTAATATGTTTTACAATTTTTTATAAATTACTTAAAATTTTTATATATACAAAAAAAATTAATGTATTCTTATATATATTAATTTGTATTTTTTTAGATATTTAGTCAAAAAAAATTTATTTATATAGTCAACTTAATTCCTAAAAAATTATTTATAAAAAGTGGTTGTTTGGTAAAGGCTTTTTAGGCCTTTTGAGGGTGGGGATTAGGTTTTTTTTATTATTTTAAAAAAACCTCTGTTTGGATAAAGAAGCTTTGAGATTTTAACTTTTAAAAAAAAACTTCAAGGTGCTTAAAAACAAAAACTGCTTCAAGGAACATTAGGAAAAGAACCCCATGCCTACAGCCTTAGCCTCCAGCTCCAACCCTAAGTTTCAGCTCCTAAGTTTCTAGCTCTAGCAACTTTTGTCAAACATGCCCTTTGGGTAGTAAATGCACTTTTTTCAAGATAATTATAGTACACATAAAATCAATATAAGTCATTCATAAGTTATGTTTTTGTTATTAAATTCATTTTAAAATACAATATTTTAATTCATCGGAACATTCTTTTATTTTTAAAAGGATACGGGATATCACGTTATTTTTTATACTAATAAACTCCATACGAGTTTGTGACATCCACTATTAAAAATCATTAAACACTGTCAACAAAAAAATTTAATCTCGTTGCATCATGCACGTACTATGCTAGTATATTATTATAACTGGTGTTATTTGCATCAAATTTTGTAAAATCTTTTTCTAAAAGAAGATTGCAACTTATCACAATTTTATATTTATGTATTATAGTTATGTATAATTGACTTGTACAATGTAAACGTTATATATTTTGATAAATTAAATAAAACTTGTAGTAAGTTTATTACTTTCCTTTTAAAAATAATAAAAGCATCAAGTGTCGTAAATACCCCTCAAAACAACCACATATCTCATATTAGTATCATATTAATTTTATTGGTTTTATCATGCTCACGGACCTCCACAACATTTCTTTTTAGGAGAATGGTTCATTGCCCATATAAGTTGATACATCATCAAAATCAACATTCCATTAGTTTTGTGTGTGATAGGTAGTTGTGTTTGTTCATTAGTTTTGTGATAGGTAGTTGTGTTAGTTCATTGTCCATATAACTTGCCATATCATCAAAATTAACACACAATTTATAAGAAATCTAACAATTTAACCAAATTTCTTGGAAGTTCTTTAACATTTATAATAAAAAAAATTTACAGTGTACTTGTTTCGTTTCCATGTTTATGGCTGAAAACAGGTTTTAGATTACAATGTGGCTTAAGATAGGTTTTCCTGAGGGATGCACGATGCATATACATCGCTTTTATCTATTAAAAATAATTTTATGAAAGGATATTTTTCTCATAACTTATTTTATTTATAATATGTATTTGTGTTTTTTTTTTAAATATGATAATAAATACATCTGTAAAAATCTCATTATCATTATTATTATCACAGTAGTATAGGCTTTCCATATACCCAAAAGGTTTATTATGTCGACATATTAGACTCAGCGGAGTGAGGCAACACATTGCCCGGCGCCGCCACATGCCGCCCGACTTCCGCCCCCAACAGGGCCCCGAGGGGCGACGACGAGGAAAAAAAAACCCACACGACGCATTTCTTCCGCCCGATAGTTTGTATAATTTTTTGAAATGTAGCCGTTGAAA
>JAOEHQ010012195.1:0-16090 GCA_025447715.1 Asclepias incarnata
GCTTCCTACCGTTCTCATCCTCTTTCAAAAAAGTGAACTTGCTACCCTTCATCTCATATTCAAACAATTCAGCTTCTTCTATGAACCCATTGAAATCTCTAGCGCAATTCGTTTTAAACCTTGATCCTTTTCTTTCTTCTATAGTTCTAACAGTGTTGAAGTCCCCCATCATAAACCACAACCCCTGGGAAACGCCCATTATTTCTTTCAAACTACTCCATAATCTATTTTTATCTCTATTATTTTGAGGCGCGTAAACATTGACAAAATAAACAATTTCAACGCCCCCTTTGATAACACCTTTCACTAAAAGAAAATTCTCCTCCTTCACACAATCGATTTTTTTGAACACTTTCGGGTCCCAAACGCTTAACAGCCCGCCTGACCTCCCATTGGGTTCAACAACCTCATAATCCAATTCAAAATTACCCCAATATCTTTTAACAGTTTCTATCGATACCCCATTGCTTTGTGTTTCTTGAATAGCTATGAATGAAACCTTTTCCTTAAATTTAATCCCTTTTATCCAATTGGCTTTATTATCCCCCCCAATGCCCCGAATATTAATGGATAAACAATTCATTGGAAAACCGCATTATTACCTTCGAGTACTACCAAATTTCTGACTTCATCACTAAAGGGGGCTAGCTCTGCCCCGACTTGCAAGCCGAATTTAATAGTTTCCTGCACCTCCATATCAATGACACAATTATGATCAACTGGGTTTACCTGATTCACTGCGTTAATATCCTCCTTGTTGTTTTGAGCTTGTTCCTTTTTTCCACTGTTATCATCTGAAGCACGAAAGAGACAAGGTTGGTTTAGATCTAGACTTTTATCTTTGTCATCATTTTTGTTTGGAGTGATATCCACAACCGGTCCCTCGTTTATATTTTCTTCTAATATCTGCCCCTCTTCTAAAATGAAGCCATTTTCAGTTGGGCCACCAGATTGATCAAAAATTACAAGGTCCACATCTCTGGGCCTTTTTTTGGGCCTGGGAGACACAGAAAGCCTGTTTGACCACACATCATCAAAAATGGTTGAGCACTTGGGACCGCCAACTTTCTTCTCACGTGCAGTTGTCTTGCATATAAAATCCTTCTTGATCTTTGCCCCATAATAATTGCTTTTATCTTTCCTCTTCTTTTCCCCATGCGTAGAAACGTTACACACCTCTTTCCCATGCATGGACTTCTCGGCTTCTCCATTGCCATTGGATGCCCATCCATCTTCCTTCGCCCCACTCTTTCCAAATTCCGGTGACTTTCCTGAATTCCAATTTTCCGATCCCATCGACTGAGTCCGGCCAAGAGGATCCACGAAACAGTTTGGGCACCAATTGACGGATTTTTCCACCACCCAAACTCGGAATCTTTTATCCTTCCATTTAAGCATGATCGACTCCTTAACTTCTTTACCATCACCTACTAACAGGCCAATACCCTCCACCGCCCTATTCTTGCTGTTATCATCAGAAGTCGAAGAAAGAATGACCTTTCCGAATCGTTTCCCAATATTGTTGAACACTTCAGCGTTGGCCAAATGTAAAGGAACACCGTAAATCCCGACCCAAGCCAGCCTCTCAAATGGAAGCGACTGACCAGACCAAACTTCAACCTTAGAAAACCATGACCTCCAAATCTCTTCTTTGTACTTGAAACCACTTGCTACCTCCTTACTGGGGAAAATTATCAGCATGCTCAAACCCCCCAGATATTGAAGTTGTAAGTTGTCCACCCCGAGACTGCCCACTAACACGTTAATTTTGGAGAGGAACTCAAAAGTTGAACACCTAACCACCAATGCTCTCCCATGCACAGCCAACATACCAATCGCATCATCCTCGACAATCATCTCTTGTTCTTTATTTTCTACCCCAACAGGACCACGAACTATATCTGAGAAAGAGGCAGCGCCAAACGGTCTCTTAAAGCCACCACTTGGATTTGATTGATAATTATGGGGGCGACTACCATGATGAGAACCACCTCTTTTCACTCCAATGCCAGCCTCCAAGTTTTCAACTGCGTGCCTTGCAACGTTGATGTTGAGTGAGAATCTCCCCAGTTTAACCGACTTCATCTTTTCTTCCATTGATTTCCAATCTTTCACCCCTTTAAAGCTAACGAAACCGAATTTCTTGCCATCTTTGGATCGTTTTCTTGCAATATAGACCCCTGCTATATCCCCGAAACTCCTAAGAACACCCGCCAGATCCCATGGCCGACATCCGTCTGGAATGTTGGTCACGAAAAACTTCACTATTTGATGCCCTGGACCATCCCTAAAACCTCCTTTCTTACCATCTTTTTGTTGCCCTTTTTTGTAAGATACCTCTGTCCAATCCTTTTCTCTCTCTTGGTTTTCTCTCTCACACATTTTTTGCCAAAATACATTTGGTGAACCAAATTAACATACTTATACAGTTATACTGTTATACATATGCTAACATTGTTGCAGGTTTTATCTATGGATGGGCCTTGGCCCCTCTTGGCTTGTAAGTGGCTACTCCCCAGGCAGCCCGCAGCCGTGCACAAAAACCGGGTTTGGGTCAAATCGAGTACAACTTGAACCTGAGCCGGTTATTGGTCAACGGAACTAAAACCGGGTTTGACCCATACCCGGATACGTTTCTAACCAGTTTCTGGTCAATATGGACCGGCTTTTTAGCGGGTTTTTACCGTTTTGGACCGTCTCTAACCGGTAAAAAACCGATCCGAAAAGTGGCTTTCCAAACCGGTTCCAAACCGCCGGTTTTTTAAATACCCGAACCCGTTATTAAAAAACCAGCTTTTTACCGGTTTTAATTTCGGATTTTCCAAACCGGTTTTGCCTAACCCTGTTTTTTTGCCCACGTCTAGCCCCAGGTGCCCACCCCCAGCCCCTTTCGAATTTCCAGTGTTGAAGTGGGTAGTAATAGGCATTATCATTCCAAGAAAGTGTTTATTTTGTCATAAATTCAAGTCAAATAGTCAAATATTATTATTATTTTTATTATTATTATTATTACTATTATTATTATTATTGTTGTTATTATTATTATTATTATTATTATAACACTAGTTCTACTCCTAGTCCTAAATTACCGCAATTTATTACTAAACTTACCAAGGAATCGAACCCTCGTCTTCTTTCCAAGAGGTAAAAAGCCTCCACCACCTAGTTAAAGCTGGAATGGTATAGTCAAATATTAGTAGCATCCATGTTGAGATTTTGCAAACCCCCTACCAAACACAAAAAAAAAAGGAGAGTAAGTGAGTAAGTAACACCCAATGCCGTCTTCCACGGTTTTTGGCCTTTTGGGTCCTAATACCATGACGATATTTGGGAGAGTTTGAAATGTAAACAGTCTTATCTCTACCTAAGTAGAGAGGTTGCTCCAGGTTCTATCTAAAATAGAAATGGACCTCCGGTCTTATAAGGCATGAGGATAAAACCCTTTACCTCTGTCTCCAGAGGCAAGGGTGTTAACCACTTAATCTAACCTTGCTGGTCTAAATACACACAGACAAACAACTATATTTTCCCTTTCATCTTAATATTTAAGATCTACATCCTATATAACTAACTAAAAAAATAAGGTAAATAAAGTGTTTATCTGGCTTCCTTGATTATGCAACAACATTTCTAGATCTTGTCGTGATCGACTGTCGAGTATTTATCTTCGAATTGCACATAGTAAAGCGGAAAAGAAGGAGTTCGAAAGTTCCCTAAATGACTAACAATAGAGAGTTGTAGCTGAATAGTATGTTTAGCAAAAGATTCTTATATAGTGTTAGATATATAGTCACATTATGATCGGCAGTGATCAATTAACTCGCTAGTTTAGTCAACATTATTAATTCTTGATTACTAAAGACCAATTTAAACAACTAAGCTTGTACATATAACATCCCCACAAATGAAGTCTCAAGTAAGATGGCTGGGACCATGGGGCTCGTATCCTATGCCATGGGCAATGTTGTTAGGCTGGGCACAAAAGCCATAGAGATTTGATACACCATTTGAATAGGCAATAGTCGACTCGTAGCGTCCCTCGTTCTCCACCATGGCACTTTTTTTATCCAACTGGCTAATTGTGTCCTACAGTTTGAAAATACAAAAAATAAAAAATAAAGTTTGTATAGTACATAACATAGCAAGAAATTGCATAAAAAAGTAACGTAAATGGTTCGTGGGTTAGGATTCTCAACTAAGCGACGGACAATAACTGAAAATCTGATTTCATGGTTTGTACGTGGCTCGATGGATGCTTACATAGTCTAGGCGAAGATTACCATTCCTTTGCTGCAAGTTCTTAACCTGTTGTTCGCGAAAGTCAAGTAAGTTTACTGAATAAATGACTACTAGCTAGAGATCGAATCGATTTCATTTCATTTTTTGTAACGATATTGTCTAGCTTTTGGGTAAGAATGAAAAATATAACTCTAAAAAATGAAAGATAATCTCACTTAAAAGGGAGGTTACTAACCCTCTTCCTGCAAGTATCGGTTTGAGTTTTGATGACATGATACTGTAGAATAAACATAGAATCAAAATGTAGTCATTTGATTTGAAATATCAGATCAGTTTAGACACTTTAATCAATAGATTAATTAACAGTTCATAATAGTTAATTAGAGCTATCCAACTTAATTTTGTTAGGATATTACTCGTACTTTTTCTTGTTTACTCTGACAATGTTTATCGAATAGAGGTGTATTCAAGATTTTACTTTAGGGTAGACCAAATAGTTCTATCCAAAACGAATGATTTCTCATTTTTCCTTTTTTTTTAACGGTCAGTCGAGTAGCGATATCAAGGAACGTCTGACATTTCAGGAAAAAAAAACCCACAGATTTGTCATTCCAAAAAGTCGAACCCAAGACCTGTGGGTAAAAACCAAATATGCATCAACCAGTTGGATTGGCATTGAACATGAAAGGATTTAAATTCATGTTAATACATTGTGAAGTATATTACTCTTAGTCGGTTCTTTTAGTTTATCTTAAGAGACGTCATGTGCAATTTCGGCCTTAATTCTTTTTTTTTTTCACTTCATCTTTTATCGTCTTCCATAATACTAATAGTACGTAAACTTTTTGACCCACCCATGGAGGGTTCCAAAAAAGTTCATTATCTTTATATACTTGATTAATAATCATTCATTTTAATTAACTTTCATACGTGTGACATGCAATGGTGGAGTTACATGGACGCGAATGTTGCCCACGAGCCCACGACCCCCATAATGTTTATAAAAATCTATATTTATGGTATTAATTAATTTTATGTATAAGTTTAGTCCAAAGTTAACTAGCCCACCCATAAAAAATAAATTCATGTTTGGCCCCCTTAAATATAAATTCCAGGCTATGAGATTGGTGACATGTGAAAGTATATTGAGGGTCCAAACTTAATTCCGAAAACAAAAACTGTTGGCATAAAGGGAAATAGGAAAAGGTTTAGGGGGTTAAGTATAACTTTGTAAATGACTGTATATAAAGCCATTAACCTTCTTCATTTGGGAGTTGGTTCTTTTGTGAATGTAATCAGCAGTGTAATTAACTCAAATTCTCTCTGTGATCATCGTTCGATCAAAGTGTAATCGATCACGAAATAATAAAGCTTTCGGGTTCGTACTTATATTTTGTGCGTCTCGAGTGTGTTTCTATCATTGTTAACATGACAAATGGATCTTTGCACCATTATTATAAGTTTATAACAAGACGAGGGATATAACAAAACCTTTCGTTCTCGGACAACAGTAAGTGAATCTTGCACTTGTTGCTCTAGAATGGTTAGATCATTGATGTCCAACCCATCTAAATCGTCACCAAGAACTCTTTGCCTGCAAACCCAACCCATCCCAATCTTTATAATTGATTAACTAAACTAACCCAGAATAAATATTTAATCTTCATTGTACTACTTCCGTCCCAAAATAAGTGTTGTATGGAATTGACACCCAGATTTAGAACGGTCAACCAATAGAATTTTACTTTTTAAAAGTATTTTGATTTGTTATAACTTGAAAGTGGACATTTATTTTGGAACAAACAAAAATAGTAACGTGAACACTTATTTTGAGATCGAGGGAGTATTAGACTAACCTGATCTCTCTCCTAAGTTTATTGTTGGTATCTTTAAGCTTCCCCATTGTCTCTTTCATTCTCTACATATATAATCATATACATCACCGTATAAGATAAGAATCAATCTATATAAAAACTTAACATATACTCATTGGCTTGCATGTTTACTTATCTGTAATTTCGTTTAATTTTCCCTCATGCATATTTATATATACAAATTTGTATATGTATATATACTCTTTTGAAAAATATGGGATCATAAAAACCTAAATTCTAAAGAAACTCTACTCTTGAGATATCCTGTCTATATGAATTCCAAAATACACAAATTAACGTTCTTTTTACAATGTGAAAAGCCATTATATGTTATCTATGAAAATATATCTGTCCTCGTTCAGTCATGTCGCCGCGAAAAGCCTTTTTTTTTTAGTGAGGGAGAGATAGATCATGAGAATAGAAAGAACCTCATAGTGGGAGCTCCATAGATCAAACCCAAGAGTAGTTTGATACATATCATACATCTTCTTAGTCCTGTGTAAATAAAGATATATATTATTTTGTGAGATGATCGAAATTGAGTTATTTTCTTAATTAAAACAAAGCAAAATTGTATGTATAGGTGGTAGAAGAGATAGATATAGATGCACGTATCGATCGATATACGTACGTGATGGAAGGGCTGATGTACTCATGAAATTTTCCAGTGTTGGAGAACATAATAAGAGAAACCTTGGCATCACAAAGAACACTCAGCTCATGAGCTTTCTTGAATATCCCATTTCTTCTCTTTGAATATGTCACTTGTCTGTTTGTATTGTTTTCTATCTTCTTTATCTCTATCTTCCCCCTTCCCATAACTATCTCTAGCTCTAACTTAACTTTCTCTCTTCAAAAAATTTATTATTATTTTTTGAAACCAACTAATTAATGATGAATTAAGGAATGAATAGAAAGATAGATATATATAGGGGTTGAATATATAGTTAGTAAATTCCTCTCCTTTTATAACGTTAATAATTTGATGGAATATGTATGCATATGGTTGAAACTTGAGTTGGGATGAGTAGTACAAATTGGAGAGGATGAGTACATAAAGAAGGTTACTAAATATGGAAAGGTAGGGAAAGTGGGAAGAAGGTTGAGTAAGTAGAAGTGCTTTTGCTATTTAGGTGAAAGTGCATTTTCATGGGATGAGGTTCTCTCTATTGAAGTAACATGAGTTGTCTATTATTCGCTTCCTTTTTCATATTTCACTTAACATATACTCATTACCATAGATATTGTGAAATACGTACATCCTATATATCCCCTCTCAATAATATATATATATATATATATATATATATAGCACACGTATATACACTGATGCAAAGATTCATATATAGAGCACACATATATACACTCATTGATGCACGAAAATTTTCATGATACACAACGATTTTCAATTAAGAGAAATAGATTGTTTTATTTGTTTTACTTTAATACTTGTTTTATTTGAACCAGAACCAATATATATATATATATATATATATAATAGATATAACAAAAAAATAGGTTATAACTTAAAAAGACGTATAATATTAATACATGCATAAACTAAAAAGTTATATTAAAAGCAAAAATACATTGAGTGAAATTGTGAAAAATATATGTATCATATATATATATATATATATATATATCTTTTATAAAGAGCAAATTAAGTTAACAAGCACGTATGACTAATGAGACAATTCAATGGATTTACTCTGATGGTACTTAAGTAAAAAAGAAAGATTAATTTATGTAAAGTACATCCAAATCTAATCTAGTAATATAATATAACTAGCTAATCAACCCGGGTTCAACCCGGGCCGTTTAATTAAAATTTTAAAATCCAAAAATATGTATAAACATGTATGTAATTTGTATTGTTAATACATTATAGCTTGAAATGAAAATAGTGAATATATTTCGTAAATTAAGAGTAATGCATTAACATAAAATAAAAAGGCATTTCACAATATTATCTTTATTGCAAACTTATTTTATTAAAATACATGATCAAACACGAAAGTTAAAATGTTCTTAACATCCACATCTGAAAATGTGTGGTGCAGGTTAAATTCTAAAGCGAATACTGATCAAGAAACATTATGAAAATGTTAAACAGCCAAATACAAATAGGGAATCGAACTTCCAACACCATATCACCTGCCATAAACTTCTCCTTAAGAAGTCTGACTTTTGACTTTTGTGGTCAAACCAAATGCTTCTCAAATCAAAATTATATATGCACTGCTGTTCTAATTTCACACCAGCTTATTCCCAATTGCATTATATTGTGTATTAACCAAGTCAGTAATGTTACCAAGACTTACCAAAATACTCACATAGCTAAGATCTGTTATCTGACCTCCAATTTGACCCAAAACCATAACTAACACCCACCCTATCTTAAGCTTGTGTCTGGGTAGGCTTATTTTAAGAGCCCATGGCTTAAAGTAATTAGCTTATGGCGTCTTCAATAAACTCATATATAAAAGCTTAGGCTTATTAGCTTGTTCATTTCCAAAAGGACTCATAAGCCCATAAGTTTTACCCACACACACACTTCAATGAGCTTTTTTCTGACATCGTGGTTTCAACTCCATCCTTGGCAAGTCACTAATCCATTGTGAAAGATTCTCAACTGAATTCTCCTTTCCATTGTTCCTTAATGCAAATTTCTGGGAACTACAACTCTAAAAGAGAGATCAAAATTGTTTGATGTTTAACTTTGATACAATAATGAATCAAAAAGTAACCTAATAAAACATATTTCATGTCATTATACTGAACTTAAAAAAATGAAGCTTACATTTGCAAAAAGTATCCAATGAAACATTACTCCCCAAAAGTCTTGGATAGATTTTTAAATATCATTTTTTAAGTAAAATGACGTAATTACCTCAGCTGTATGATCCTTTAAGATTTGTCTGCAATCATAATTTCCATACCGTTTGCACATATACAAGTAGCTTAAAGCCTTAAACACAAAACAGACAACCTTACACTCCACCAAGCATGTTAGTTTAGTCATCAAACAAACGTTTACGAATAAATGATTTGAAAAGAAGTTTAGTCATCAAACGTTAATTCAGCACTTGTTTACCTAACAACCTGCAAATCAAAGACGCACTAATTACAGTTTGCATTGAGAAAATGAAAATCGAATTGGTTCAGATAAATCATATATGCAACGACCATGTAAACGAACTACATTTTCTATAAGATCATTGATAGAACATATATATTAAAGGTTTCACCCAAATTGGTTATGTGTGATTATAAAACAACCAAAAACACAATTGACTAAGATATAGGACGACACATCCATGATGGCAGCACCCTCCCAAGCCTCGTCTCGATCACTCTCTCCCACAGCTTTATGGTATGACTTAGTAGTTTTATGCCCCTATAGTTGCTACAACTCTGCACGCCCCCCTTGTTCTTGTAGATAGGGATAACCTCATTAAGTCTCCATTCCTCAGGCATTTTCGCACTTGACCAAATCTTTTTGAAGAGGCCAGCTCACCTCCACGTCCCCCAGACATCTCCATGCCTCAATAGGTATTTGGTCAGGACCTACTGCTTTAAGGTTTTAAATTCAAATTTGGAGAAACTTGAAACTTTAAGGTTTTAAATTCAAATTTTGGTATGAGTAAAAACGTTAACAAGACTCCAAGACATGGATTTTTTTTTAGAATAGGTTTTAGATGTGATTGAAGTTGGGTAAGCCTAAATTTAGGTTTAAAAATAAATAATCGGATTGGACTAGTAAATAAATAATAAATAATAAATAAAAGCTACATTTACCATCTTCATCCCCATTTCTTTTCTTTCTTTATTAAAGTCACTCTTTGACTTGTTCTGTCTCCCAGAAACACCGACGACCACCACCACCACTACCGGATCTCCATCGCAGCAACCTCCATTAGAAAGGTACCTACTATCTCTTTATCTCTCTCTCTCTCTCTATATATATATATCCATCACAGAAACATTTATTTTATATAATATTATATATTTGTTGCAGCTATGAAGTCTTATGAGATATCTGGAACAACTTTATCCGCTGCTTTATTCACAGATGTCTCTAATTCCAAGTACAACATGTTTTTCTTCTACCTTTTCCGCTCATATGCTTATATATCATGTGCTAACCTTGCGTTAAAATATTGCACATAAAAATAACTTCCTCTTAGAAATAATTATTAACTGTCAACATACAACACTTTATTGCGTATTAACCATACCGCTAACTGATATATTTAGCAAAATCCTAATTATTTTATCATATATTCTAGTTTGTATTGCGGTTTCTATCCGAAAATGGAATCAAACTATGCCTTTATTTATACGTTATCAATTTCTATAATAATGAATTGGCCAGGTTCATTTCCTACTTGCTACAACTTTAGGCCTGGTATACAGGCGCCTACGTAGCTCTGCTGGTTTAGGAGGAGAAAATTTTATGAATATATGTTTTCTAGTTGGGCAGACATTTCGGGGTCCGTCTAGATATTCATTTTCACTTATTGTCCTTGAGGTGAGCTGAACAGCGTTGCCAATTTGTTATAGTAAATATGCTGTGAATAGTGGAATAGGGATATTTAAGCTTACCTATACGATAATGAAGGGCATCATCTTTAGTTTTACCCGTTTCCAAACCTGAAGCCTCTCAACAAAATCATATTGTTTCACTTCAATTTTAATGTTGCAGATCCTTATAGGCACACCTGTACAACAGAACTACAGATCGAGCCCAGTAGTTATATGCATACTTGTTAAACTCGTAAGAGCCACGAGTCGAGTCATTTTAAACCCAAAAAGTGGCAACTCTTTGACCAACTTGTTAGCACCCTTGACTTGGACCTGAATCGCGTTTTAGTGAACGAATCGTTTTGAATCGATTCGTCTCGGAATTCAACTTTTATTTGTTCTCTTAGCAGTCTTGTCGCATTGTGTCTATACAAACTGATCAGGCAGGGCATGCATGTTGTTTATGGATGTAAAGGAATCCTAAAAATTCGGGATATATTGTTACACACCCTCTGTTTTATAAAATTTGACTTGATAAATTGGTGGAATATTTTGTCTGACTAGTGATCAAATGTTTAATTACCTTTTGATAAATACAAACCAGAGGAGTGCATTCTTAGTTGCGCTTATTGCTATACTTATACAAAATCCATATGTACTACTTTCAAGGGAACTTTTGGAGCAGATGCAATCTGGAACACTGGAACCCGAAGTAGCCCTTCTCAATGCATCTCTGGTAGACACACTTTAAAGTACCGGCCCCCTCATTTGACCTTTAAATGTTTCTTTTCTAACACAATATTCATAAAACATTATTTAGATCCCAGACATCTTTCCCGTTCTAGCAGCTGCTCATAAAACACTTGTCGCTAAATCAAGGGATTCATTGACAACTCGTACCCTCCACTCTGAGCTTGTTTATAACTACTCGGGCTCTAAACATGTAACAACTCTTTTGTTATAACATCGTTATGATACTTCTATCTTTGTTGTTTTGCTATGTGGTTTATATGAAGCCTTATGTTTACATATGTGAATTGGACAGATTTCTGAATCATTAAAACGTTGTGGTATCTCTGATAGCACGCCATATGTTCTTGTTGCCCGTTTTGGTGCTTCTGATGAAGAGGTGAGTTCAACCTCCCATGAATAACTTTTTGCAAATTTGGTCTCGACTCTTCATGAATATGGTCTGCTCAGCAGGATTAATTGTTTGTGTAGATGATTGCTATGAAGACACTGATCAAAGGCAAAGAAATCGATTTCGAAGAGTTGGAAGGAAGAGCAAACAAACCTCAAATACAAAAGGTTTGATGTCACCTTGCTTTCTTTTATTTAGTTAAAGCTATACTTTGCTTACCTGGTTGGGGAGTAATGGATCAATATATAACTTTACCATGTCTTTTAAGGGTTAAGTGCACCAAAATGTAATTAAACTTGTCACGTTTTCCTGTCATGTGTATCCGACTATCAAATTGTCTATAGTGTGTATCCTACTTCTGGTTATTGCTATTGTATGTATTCTGTCTCTTAATGTTGGTTACTCATGAAAAGGGGTAACCGGATTCACATTATTGATAGGTTGAAAGTTGGATGCCCGCGATGCAAAAACATGTTAAGTTGGATACACTTCGGTGTACTTGGCACATCTTTTAACATGTTGAGGGAGCAAATGATTTGAAGTCGTGGAATAGACTTCTAAAAACATTTACTCCAAATTCACTCACATGAAAAAGTTGAACTATGTGAGAACATAAGTTCTATAAAATCTTGATCTGGGTGCGTGTTGAGAATTTGTAAAACTTATCAATTTAGTAGCCAGCAGCCACACAAAATTTGAGCTACACAAAATATGAGCCACAATCGTCTGCTTACATGAAATAGTTGTATTTGTATCAAGTAAAAATGGGTCACAATTGTGTAAGCCATTAGAGGGGAGGGAGTGGGATCGGGTAAATGGTCGGCTACACCTCAGGTACAACGGCTACACCAATGCCGCCTATTTGGGTTCAGTCGGGTACAATGATTTGGGTAAGGAATCGGCTTTGTAAACCGATGGCCAAACTCTCTCTATCTCTGTTTATTTTTTTATTTTTTTTTGTCTTTTTGTGATTTGAATATTAGGGTACCACTCCCTCCCATTTTGGGTAACTAGGGTAAGATTTGGGTAGTTTTGACATAGAGAATTTTTATTGGATAATTGTGACATGGCAAATTGGGTAGTTTAGGGTAGGAGGTCACCACTCCCTCCCCTCTTAAAAATTTATGTAGCATCATCTCTTTTCTTGTTGCTTCACATCTTGCACTGTATATTTTTACCATTTGTTTCATGTTCACAGCACTACAAAATAACTGCGGTGGAATTGGGCATATCAACTCTAGGAGATGCTATAACATGTCGAATTGCTGCGCGTGATGCTTTCTGAGAGTATTCATCAGATAATTCTTTCCATTTTCATGATGTTACCTTTTCCAACTTTAGCCTACTTTGGATGCTCATGGAAGCTGTGAGCATATTTTCAATCATCTGTAAAAGCATCTAATATATGACCTGCTTCGTGGGCGGCAAAGTTTTCATCCATTTTACGTGTTATTCTGGAACTTTGTAATAGAGTTGAGTTTGTGCAACAATGAAGTTATAAGGAGTCATCCATAGTCTTCTGTGTTATTTATTGAAAATACAAATACCCTCCATGATAAGCTGCTACAAATTATTTTTTCCCATTCTTTCTCTTTATCCGAAAATCTTATTAAATAATCTTACGGCCCTCTTTATACAGTGGTTAAGTGACTTTTGTATGAATGATCGCTTGATGTCACACTAAAAAAAAGTTCACCAGCAAAAGACGGTTTAAAATGTCTTCATTTTTTTGAACAATCGAATTCTGAGTGTCTAGATATGCGTTGTCTTAACAGGGTCCACTGTTAGAAAACCTCAGACGGTTTCACCATAACCGCGTGGGAGGAAAACCCCAAACTAAACCGGCCGAAGACACGACATTTAATTGGGGTAAACCCTGCTCCCTCCAGATTCGAACCCTGGTCTCCTAGGATCCAAAGCCTTCATTGAGAGACTCTTGTACCGCTGGGGTTTTTATGGGCTGCTTATTGATAAAATAATCGAATGAGGAAAAACCCGTTAAAGAAACGAAGGTCTTAATGTATGTTGCCAAAAAGTAAAAGACGGTGGGTTATAAAGCTCATTGTAAAGGAAGAAAGTAGATATGGATGGTATATACTATATACTTAGGAAAAGGCCGGATCAACTAGCCATGACATCACTGAATCACTTGTCATATGAAGCGAGTCGACTCAGTTCTACTTGGGGCAATTCTTGAAATGGAAGTTTATGCAAATGCCTTCAACTTGATATATATATATATATATATATAAAACACTAAGGGACCGTTTGGTTCAAAGAATTTATAGGAATTTGGTGGAAAAGGATTTGAATTTCCTTCATTGTCATATTAGGTTAACGTAGAAAATTTCATTTTTTTTTAATACCAAATTCCTTTAAATTCTTTAACACGTGGCAATACACCAATTAAGTACCCTTTCCATCATTGCAAGTTGTTCCAAATCCTCGTGTGTTAGGAACAGTGGCTTGCTGTGTAGCCTAGAGTTCAACTTTAGATAACAATTCTTAAAAAGCAGCATTGTTAAAGGTAGGGAAGCGTTAAAAGTGGATATTTCAACTCAATAACATATCCATGGGATATATTGAGTTGTGCCTTTTACCTCAATAGGTTTAGATGGGTCAAAACAAAGAGTGGTTAATAGGGGAAACCGTCATTGGTTTGAAAGTCACCGGACTTTTATATATTATGCTTACAAGCTCCCAAATTGTAAGGTGATTGTCGTGATAACATCGTATTTGTAATCGCCGCCACCACCACACAACCGCCACGACTGTCGCGGTTACCATTATCGCCGCCGCATCGCGCGGAGATCTGTCTAGTAAATCCTGAGGACTTAGACTCTAAAAAGTCATAAAAACAAGTTATGACATGTTTAGTTCATTAAAGTAACTTTTGTACATCTTATATTTATGACCGAATAAATTAATCAACTTAGAAATGAAAATTATGTGATTGTGAAACATGTGATAATTTAAAGTTGGCCTTTTTCTTTCTCACCTAAACAAGGACTCCTATATAATTACACTATAATATTACTTAGATATAAATAATATCACTAGATGTCATTTACATAGAGTCCTATATGATTGAAGGAATGTTTTATACAACACACTTCAATATACAAACCTTTGCATACTAATTAAACAAAATTAATACAAAGTCTCCCTATGTCTGAAACCTTACCATTTTCTAAAGAATACGTAATTAACAAAACTTACAAAATCATTCTTATTTTATTATTATATTTGAAAAAGGTTTTCATTAATATATATATAGAAACTACAAAATGTTAACCAGCAATGTTGTTGGTTGAATTGCTTTTGGATCGGGAAGTGATATTAGGAGCACAAATATTGATATATTTACCACACGGTATAACTTTTAAAGCAAATTGTATAAGCCAATAAAACATGTTTATGGTAAATAAATCAAAATTTATGGTACGAATATCATTTCCCTTTTGGATCTTTGGCTGTAGGAGTGGAGGTCACGGGTTCAAACACCTCTCCCCCTTTCTTTCTTTTTTGTGTGTGTATAGTTGACGGCTTCACGCATTCGTTTGATGTGGGCTTATAAGTCTGGGCTGGACAACTTAAACAATGGGCCCTATACAAAAGATTGGATAACTGAATATTTGTGATATTAATAAATAAAATACAATTTATTTTTAATTTTAGAAGGTTATTTAATCTATAACTACTGATAAAACATTTTTTGGGCTTTATTTTTAAAATGTCTTAAATTCATATTTTAAAATGTCTATATTAATCCTCTTACATAATTTCTGTAACACCCCGCTAAAGCGGAAACACGAGATGCACAGCAAACATAGTACATTGCACAAGATATATAGATCATAACACTGAACTGAACATTACATTACTGAACATAACTTTACAGAGTTACAGGGATTCACCCTTTACACGATCACTGAAAGAAGACTTAACAAAACAGTACGAACTGAACTAATAATAAACACATGATCTATACATCTTATACCAAAACTGAACAGGACTGCAAACAGCACTCACTAGAGTTCAACTTGCAAAGAAGATCCATCCACAAGATGATCCTTGACCAAGACCAGAACAGACACGAACAACAATGAGCCTCCAAATCATACTAAACTATTAGAACCTGGAAAGCATGAGAGTTCAAAGGTCAACTACAAAAGTAGTTGGTGAGTTCACATGTAACACCCCGCCGGTGGCGGAAACGCGAGATGCAACACTAAGAACATTGCAATGGAATTATACAGAGAAACTATATGCAAACATACATTAAACACAAATTGTCATACAAGAATTC
>JAOEHQ010012206.1:0-16088 GCA_025447715.1 Asclepias incarnata
CTAAGAGCTTGTTAGGTTTGCACTGTATATTCAGGAGTTGCGATGGTTGTCGCGGTTAAATCCGTATTGTCACTGGGTCTGTCATTTCATGCTCAAACAGTTTCTATTGTGCATATAAAGACCTATAACAGATTAACAGTCATCATTTTATCATACTAATAATACTACAATTATTATAAGTTGGTAAGAAGATCAAATGACTAATAAAACATGAATTGAAATAACAATGATCTTACCAAAATGGTTGTAGCAAAGCCGTGACTATAATGGGCTGAAATCGATTTTCATTTATGAGTAAAGCCGTGCGTGATTGTTAGAAACAAAATGGAAATAAATTTCCAGTAAACAATTAATAAATTGATTTTTCCTCCTTATATCTTGTTGATGCCGAGATTGAAATAAGAAAGAAAAGAATATAATTTTTGTTCCTTGTAATGTGATAACATTTAATGATTAATAACTTGACATTTGATGATAAAAAAATTAATGTGTATTTGACTCTTGCTCTTGTAGCCGATTCCAAAGGAAAGGAAGAAACACTGTTTTGCTTTTGCGAAAAAGAAAGAATGTAGATTATTTTGTGTTTTTAGTTGGTCATTAGCTGTTGGAAGTATGACTCATCATCCAATATAATCTTAGTTCAACATGTGTATTAGCTAGGTTGATCTTCATTAAACCAAGTGTCTCATAATTGGTGACTAGTCAAGTAGATTAAATTTTATTGTGACAAGTGTTTATATGACTAACAACTTCAAGATAGTGATAACATAAATTCAATTACTTAAATGAATTTACAAATATTTAATAATTAAATTGTTGCAGTCTTTTAAAATTGTTTAGCCCAAAATAAAAAAAACATGTTTTTAAGTCTTTTTTTTGGTACCAGATGATTAATTATTATTTCATGATACATAACTTAATTAATCCATGATTAATTAAATTATTGAAAAGTCTAGATTTAACTCATAATTATAAATCTTAAATTTATAATTGATCGATAAAGTTTGTTGGCATTTCATTTGTTACAAAAGACTTTTCGTTAAACATTCTAAGTACCAAACTCGAGTTCCCATTGAACAAACACTCGAGAATACGTGCATTGAACATAACTAATCGATAGAACAAGTCTCACCAGACCAAAAGTCCATGATTTAAGACACGATAATGAATGATCGAACAAAACTAGGTACAAGACTTGTGACGGTTGTCACAGTTTGGTTGGAATTCAGTATAAATTTGTAGCTAAAATTCTAGCTAGTTGCATGTCCAAGATCATTCATCATATTGTCTCGCCTTCCCAATCTACTTTTGTTAAAAACCGTCAAATTCTTGATGTCCCCTTGGTGCTTAACGAGGTGATTGATTGGTACAAGAGAAAAAACCGGAAACTCCTTCTTTTCAAAGTTGATTTTGCAAAGGCGTATGATTCTCTATATTGGAATTTTCTCTTTAAAGTCATGGAGGTAATGGGTTTTAGCCAGAAATGGATCAGTTGGATTAATGGTTGTTTATCATCCGCTCGCACTTCTATTCTTATTAATGGAAGCCCCACAAGAGAGTTTGACATTCAGAGAGGCCCCAAACAAGGCGAATGACACCTTTTTTTTTATTTATAATTGCTTTGGAGGGATTTAATGTCACATTGAACCGACTAGTAGATGATGGTTCTTTGACTTGTGCTTCGGTTGAAGGAACTCTTATTTCTCATCTTTTTTACGCCGATGATGCAATAATTTTATGTGATTGGTCATCCCTAAATCTTAATGTCATTTGTTCGGCTCTTAAAACTCTCTATTTGGTATCCGGTTTGAAAATTAACTATAACAAATCTTCCATTTTTGGGGTGAATGTTGAGCATGATGATGTTGAATCTATGGCTGCATTGTTTAGATGTAAAGCTGAACTTTTGCCATTTAAGTATCTTAGTATTTCCGTTGGCAATAGAATGACAAGAATTAATGGGTGACGCTCTATCATAGAAAAGTTTAATAAACGGTTATCTAGGTGGAATGCGAGCCTCCTTTCTGTTGGAGGACGCTCCACCCTTCATTCTCACTTCGGTACTTGGATCCATTGGTACCTATTATTGCTCATTGTTTAAAATGTCTCGCTATGTGATTAAGAAGCTCGAATTAGTTAGAATGAATTTTTTTTAGGGAGGTAACAAAGATAGTAGGAAGATGACTTGGGGTCAAATGGACCACGGTTTTGTCTAGCAAAGCAGTTGGGGGTATCGGCTTTGGTAGTCTAGAAGCATTAAACCTCACACTCATTTATAAGTGGAGGTGGCGCGCTCGTATTCATCCAGAATTACCTTGGGTGAAGCTTATTAATGCGATTCACGGTCCAACAGTGTGGGATGATTTCAAGTGTAAAGGGAATGGAACATGGGCGCAAATGTATAAAACTTTCGCATATGCACATGAGGTTACTCCTATTTCCCGTGATGTTATTAAAAAACAGGTTCATGATGGTTCTTCCACGAAATTTTGGACGAATTCTTAGCTTGATGGTCCTGTTTTAGCTGATCGGTTTCCTCGACTTTTTGCATTAGAAACGGATAAAGGGTGTTGTGTTGCTAGCAAACATACTGATCCCAACTAGTCCTGGTCTTGGCGTAGGATGGTATGGCCAGGAAGAGAACAGGAAGAATTTGATGCTATGCTAATTTTGATTGGTGACTTTCAATTATCAAGAGGTAGCGATATTTGGGTTTGGAATTATCGTGGAGAAAAATATTTTATAGTGTCCAAATTCCGACATGCTCTTGATAGTTTCATTTACCTACCAAAGATTTCTTCACCGTTTGGAATTCATGGATCCTAAAAAAGGTAAATATCTTTGTATGGCGTCTTCTACGTGATTGTCTCCTTTCTCGCATTAATTTGGCAGTTAGTAGAATCCTGAATATGCAACATACCTTCAACACTTGTAAGATTGCATGCGAAACAAGGGAGCATCTCTCTAGTTGGTTACAATTTCAGATTCCTTCATGTAACCCCACAGAGTTGTTTACTTGGGTTGATAGTTTGCATGGTACCTCATCTTACAAGTAGATCATAAACGGTTATCCTATCGATTTGGTGGTGGCTATTATGGAAGAAAATAAATCAAGCGACATTTTCATCGGAGCAAGAAACAAGTGACAACATTTTTCATTCTACCTTAGCACTTTCATTCTTATGGCTATCGTCTCGTTGTAATAAGTTTAGTTTCATGTGACCTTTATGGCGAATTAGCCCGAATTATATGATGTAATATTTCTCATCTTCGGCAACTTGCTGAAGATTATTATAATAAAACTTTTGCTGTTAAAAAAATAAAATAAATCAAACTACAATAGTTCTACTTTTTACCAATTCAACCCCAAAACATCATATATGGGGTTGACGTTTGTCCGTCATTGCCTATGTGGCAGTCTGACACCGACCATCGCCCATCTCCTTTTGTCCAGGGTCGGTTCGAAGTGGGCTTGTCAGGTTTTTGCTTGCCAAGTTCAGCTTCAACATTTCTTTCAAAAAAATTTTAATTCCAATGGTACAAAGTAAACAAAAAATCAATTTTTTTTTAAAAACTAGCAGTTTCAAATGGCTATATTAATCGAAAATCAACTTTTTTTTAGTCCACTTTTTACCTATAAATATATACTATACATTGGAGCACAACTTAAAATTTGTAGTGTTATTTTAGTTTATTTTAATTTATTTTGTTATTGAAATATTTAGGTATTTTTATTTGATGTAGTTTAATGAATTATTTTTACTGCTGTATATTTTTCTTAAATGACGTAATGTAATTTTAGGTTTATTAATGTTGTACTTTTTTAGTTACAGAATGTATTTTTTGGTATTTAATCAATAAAAAAAATTTGTATTGTGTAGTTATTAGAAGTAAAAAATGAAAAATAATGGTGTCACCGACTAATCACTAGCTTGTACACAACTATTTTAAAAGGCGGTAACAAGAACAAAAGTAATTAGGGTGAAGGGTGTGATCGGTTTCTTTTCTTTGGTTCTTTCCTTGGCCAAAATCGGCACTCCAGCTTCCCAACCCTTACCTTTCGGCAAGAACCGGCTGGCAGTTTCGGCTAGTGAATTCGGCCCCATGCAGCCGATGGAAATAAACGTTGAGAGCTTGCCTTTTTTGACCGTTGAGAGCTTGTGAACGTTGGAGGAGCGTGCTATTTTTTTTTTACCACATTCTATATAAACACATACAATTGAGGATACTATCTAGGGGATGGTATTTATACTGCTTGGTCATGTTTTCTCAAGGCATACACCCGATTGTTCATAAAGAGAAGGTAATGAAAAGACTCCAAGAGTCTGGGAGAAAAGACGTTGAACGAGCATTTGGGCTTCTAAAGAACAAGTAGGCTATCCTAGGACGACGAGCACGAATGAAAAAGAAGCAAAAGATCATTAACACCACCATGTATGCATGTGTTATTTTACATAATATGATCATCAAAGACGACGGTAACGCGATATCACCGGTTCACATTAGGGATCCTCCAAACGATGCTAGTAATGTCAACCCTAATTTCCAATATCAATTACGTAATTAAAAAACGCATTACATATTGCGTCGTGATATTACAGAGCACCTCACGAGCTTAAACCTAGACGTTGATTTTTAGTGATTTTTTTTATTTAAATGTAGTGTTTATTTTATGTTTTTGTTTTAATTATGTAATGTTAGTTTTTATTTATTTAATGAATTTATTTTTTAAAAAAATTTGGCACATTTTGACACTTTTTGGCAACTACTCATTATTTGGCACATATTGACACTTTTTCGCAAAAAGAAAAAAGGACCCATGACTGGTTGCTATCAGAGGAAATCTTGCCAAAAATTTGCCAAATTTTATCTTTTGACAACAACACTCATCACCCTTATAAATCGAAAATATTTACATTTACCGTAGAAAATAATGTGGATATTTATTTTCGGGATGTGATATTTGGACCGGGTAATATTGATCAATGGACCCAAAGTCAACTTTTTTAATTTTTATTTTAATTAATGTTTCTGACCAACATAATTGCTTTTACAGGTTATAATTTATTTTTTCAGAACTAGTTTATATTTATTAAAAGATTAAAATCCACCACACCCCTTATTTTCATCTCCATGCCTTTCTTTTTCCTCCAAACTTTCCCAACCGCCCCCTCTTCTTCCCCACACTCTCTTTTTTCAAATATGTTATTTTTCCTAGTTTATAGATCTGTGGCCACAAGCCATTGTCGTCGCGCCGCAAGCCACTATCCCACCTCACTCTCTTTCTCTTTCTTCTTAGATATTTGTATAGATCCGGTGGTGTTTGAGGTTGTTGGCGGTGGTAGGTGGTGTTTGACCAGAGATGGTGACCGGCGGTAGGGTGATAGGATGTGGTGACTGGTGGTACAATGACCTAATGTGTTAAGATATGTGGATGTATGTTTATGTTCATTTTGGTGTTTCTTTTGAAGATTTGATATGTGACTGGTGGTGATTGATGACGGCCGGAAGTGATGACTGACGATGGTTGTAGGTGGCCGGAAATGATGATAACTATGTTTATGTTCATTTTAGTGTTTCTTTTGAAGATTTTAATAATAAGACACTAACAAATTAGATAAAAATTTAAATGTCAATTTCTTTTTTTTTTATAAAAAGTAATCTCATCTCTAAAAATATGTATTGGATTATTATTATATATATTTTTTATTAAAATAATGGCTCACAAATTAAACCAATTAAAGAGTATAATTTTGTCAGAAAAAATATTTAATATAATATAAAATAAAAAATAGTTTGATCGTTGGGTCTATTTAACAACACCCTTATTTTCACTTTATTTTTTTTAAATGGACCCCTCAATAAATAATTGTTTGTATATTAAGATTAAGACGATATGTATATAAGAAAAAAAAGCTATTTAACAACACCCTTATTTCCACTTTATTTTTTTTTAAATGAACCCTCAATAAATAATTGTTTGTATATTAAGATTAAGATTAAGAAGATATGTATATAAGAAAAAAAAAGGCTATTTAACAACACCCTGATTTCCACTTTATTTTTTTTAAATGGACCCCTCAATAAATAATTGTTTGTATATTGAAAGATATATATAAGAAAAAGGCCGTGAAAATAATAATACTACATTCACAGTATTCATTGTTACTATGATTAATCAACTGTAAAAAAAAGAAGAAAGAAATTGTAAAAAATGGCGCAGTTTTGGAAGCCAGGAACGGCGAAACCACGGCTACTCGACGACGAAGAAGGCGGCGTTCTATTCTACTCCGCCGCTCCCTCATCTTCATCATCATCCACGTAATCTAATCTAATCTCTCTCTTTCAGTTTTTTTTTTTAATGTTATTTTTGGCGCTAAAATCATCAATTCAATATTGAAACCCTAAATATTATTATTATTATTATTATTATTATTATTATTATTATTATATATGTGAATACGATGAATGAAATTGCAGATATAATTTAGAGAAACAAAGGGAGAGATTACCAGTGTATAGATACAGGGAATCTATATTGTATCTAGTGGAAACTCATTCCACTACTATCATTGTTGGTGAAACTGGCAGTGGTAAAACCACTCAAATCCCTCAGGTTAGTCACTCAGTCAAATAAAAAAGTTTCCATTTTACCCCGAAGTTTATTAAATGTACATATTGAATCCCCGGTGTGTGAGAGTACCTAAGGTTGTGTAATGTTGTAGTACGGAAGATATCCCCATATATATATATATATATATATATATATATAGTTGAGAGTTGTTGAGATGATGCTCTTTATGTTTTCTTTTTACAACTGAAAGGTTAAATGCAGTTAGGGTTTATCGTGTTTATAGTGCGAGATTGATAGGTTTTGATAGTAGTAAACAGAGGTTCAAGTAAAATTCTGAAATCGGTAACGAATGAGGCGTATAACATATTTGATTGTTAATGCAAAGCGGTTGGTAGCCGTGGGATTAGTTAGCTCGCAAAGCGGGTTGGATATGTAGGCTAACAAAAAAAAAAGATTCTAAAAGTGAAAACGTATTCGAATATTACAAAGGAGAAAAAGGATTTACTGTTGGATCACCATGTTTAGTTTATGAAACCTGATACTTCTAATTCAGTAGCCATTAATACTTTTGATTCGAGTGTCCGCATTAGTATTGCTATTGTATATTATCTAAAAGAACTACAACTTATGTTATTTGATTTTTTCCAATGTATGATGTTTCTTGTAGTTGTTGGACGGTGTTTATTTAGCGTATATACTCAAATAATGCGATAATCTAGCTTAAATTGAAAAAGGAGGCCAGTTATTTGAGGAACATGTAGCTCTTTGATGACTTTTGACATGATAACTATTGATTTTAGTATTTGAAAATCTTATTTTAATATGCATCTATGTTTTCAGTGGAATGTATTACATGGATTCAATTCATTGCTATACAACACTAACGAAGCATCATTATTACATTTTCTAGGCTTTATGTATAAGTTATCTTATATAATCTTGCAGTACCTTAAGGAAGCAGGCTGGGCTGATGGTGGACGCGTTATTGCATGCACTCAACCAAGACGGTTGGCTGTGCAGGTAACACTCCATCGATTTCTTTGTTCATTGATGCTCACCGTTATCATGTGGTTACGATTTTGTATTGGTGACATGTTTTCAGAGCGTTGCTGCTAGGTTGGCCGAAGAAATGAGAGTCAACCTTGGGGAGGAAGTTGGTTATACTATCCGATTTGAGGATGTGACAAATTCAGTAAGACTTTATTAAATACGCTGATTATTATTTCCATGTGCTTGCCATGTGGAATGAAGTTAAAAAAGAAAAAGAATAAAATATCAAGTTTTGGGAAGTAGATTTCACATTGATGCTTTAAAAGGTCAAGATTTGTTTATATTTGTCTTTGTGGCGATGCAGGACTCGACTAGGATCAAGTTTCTCACGGATGGAGTATTACTCAGGGAAATGATGGATGACCCTCTTCTAAGCATGTATAGGTACTTGTTATGGGTAGTTACTTTAATATCTGTTCAAGTTATTAGTTTATATGTAAAATTAAAATAATGTGTTTCAGTGTAATTATGGTAGATGAAGCTCACGAGAGATCCCTTTCGACAGACATATTGTTGGGTCTTCTGAAAAAGGTATCACATGAAGCTTCAATATCTTTTTTTTAATGATGGTCAGTTCTCTAAACAAACGTGTAAACAACTTATGCTTATGATACTGTTACTAATTGTTTATTTCCCAGATACAACGCCGTAGGCCTGAGTTGCGCCTGATTATAGCATCCGCCACTATCGAAGCAAAATCAATGGCTGCCTTTTTCCAGACCAGGTACTCTTATTAGCATAACGGTTCATGTTAGTGGACTAGTTTTATCTGTTGTTACATGTATGGAGGTGCTTTGAAACTTTTGACATGCATTCTAAAACGGGTCATCTGGTTGTTTAGGGGTAAAATAATCAGTTTCCAGACCAGGTACTCTTATTGATCCATCTTTCTTACTGACATTTTTGGTTTTAATGATACTATTAGAAAAATGTATTTATTGGAACTATATATGATAGATTCTGAAAATAATCTGCTAACTAATAGTTCTTTAAAAGTTTCAGTTATAGTTCAGAATAATTCTTATACTTTATGTTTGTGTAATTCAATAATATGTAAGATTACCAGTTTTATTTATTCGATCTGTTAGTTCCATAAGTAATTAGAATTTTCTAAACATCTAGACAGTGATTATCTGAATATTGCTACTTCAAACGGCAGAAACATATCCAGACACTATCTCATGCATCCTGTTTTGTAACAGCTGTTTGTCTGATTGTATATTCATCAGGAAAAGACGGCCTCAATCAGAAGGAGAAGATCATGGACTGCAGACAGAACCTGCTATTTTGTCTGTTGAGGTATATATATCAGCAAGTTTGTGTATTAATAAATATGAAATAAGCTTGTGCCACAGTTTTTTATTCACTTATTCACAAACAGATGTGATTTCAGGGTAGAGGATTCAATGTAGAGATTTTTTACGCCGAGGAGCCTGTGTCAGATTATCTCCAAGCTACTGTTTCTACAGTGATGTCAATTCATGATAAGGTACCCCTACAGTTCATAAACAATGTGTGAAACTACAAGCAATCGTTCATATTTGTAATTATTTTACTTATGCAATCGTTCTTTATTATTTGAACTTGTAGGAGCCAATGGGAGATATTCTTGTCTTTTTAACTGGGCAAGATGAGATCGATACTGCAGTTCAAATGATCACAGAAGAAGCCTTAAACAGTGGCAAGTCATCTTTAGGTATGCCAGAGGGTTTATTATTTGTTGATCTTGCTGCCTATTAGTTAAATGATTTGTAGCTCATTAGTCTCTTTTGTTGCTTTATTATGACACAATTTTGGTTCAAGTTTCAGGGCTGATTGTTTTGCCTTTGTACTCGGGACTCACTCGTGCGGATCAGGTTACTTATCTATTTTTTTTTTCCTTTTTTCATGGCTTGTATATTTGTATTAAAAAATAATTTTTTGCTGGGAAAATTTCTAGGACTTGGTGTTTTCTCCTTCCCCTAGAGGGAAAAGGAAGGTGGTGATATCAACAAATATAGCAGAGACATCCCTTACGTTGGAGGTACTTTTGAGTAATGTTGTTTGTTGAACATAAACAATGAATCGTCGGCCTTGAATTTATGTTCTTATTACTTTTTAACTTCACTTGTGGAGCAGGGTATTGTTTATGTTGTTGACTGTGGTTTCTCAAAACAGCGGTTCTACAACCCGGTATTTCTCAGTATAATGGCTAAATTTTTTCCGTTTTATTTTTCTCATGTTAAATGATTGACTTCCAATACATATAATTTATTGCTTAACAGATTACCGATATAGAGAATCTTGTAGTGGCACCAATATCTAAAGCATCTGCTAGGCAAAGGGCTGGAAGGGCTGGCCGAGTACGTCCTGGGAAGTGTTACAGGTACATAAATGACCATAATGGCAATATATCTGTATTGAATAATGCTCACTTTTGCTATAAGCAATCCAAAACTGTTAAATTCTGTTGGTATATATTCGTGTAACGTGTGTATTACAATAATCAGGCTTTATACAGAAGATTATTTTGTCAATGAGATGTCTTCACATGGGATTCCTGAGATGCAAAGATCAAACCTTGTTTCTAGTGTGATTCAGGTATGCATATATACACACTCACACACATGCATAAAACATGCAAATATACATATGGACCCTTTTTCATGTTTGTTAGTTGAACTTCAAGTATGATTTTTTGCATTGTTCTCTATCGTTTCAGATTCTTAACAATTGTGTATTAATTGCAGTTAAAAGCATTAGGTATTGATAACATCTTAGGGTTCGATTGGCCAGCATCACCTTCACCTGAAGCAATGGTTAGGGCTCTTGAAGTACTTTATTCGCTTGGAGTTCTTGATGATGATGCTAAACTTACTTCACCAGTGGGATTCCAAGTTGCAGAGCTACCATTGGTATGTTACCACAATACCACTTATATTTTGTATCATTCCTTTTTCTCTATGAATTCATATACAATCTATGTATCATATGTTGCTTGTTAGGATCCCATGATATCAAAGATGATCATAGCTTCCGACCAACTTGGATGCTCCGAAGAAATCATCACAGTGTCTGCTATCCTGTCAG
Organism: Asclepias incarnata; assembly: GCA_025447715.1. NCBI lineage: Eukaryota > Viridiplantae > Streptophyta > Magnoliopsida > Gentianales > Apocynaceae > Asclepias > Asclepias incarnata. Next base: position 10,694 of record JAOEHQ010012206.1, read on the forward strand.
TTCAGGTGGCTTTAACCGTGCCGTGTTTTTTTTTTTGTTTGTTCATTTAATAACATGCCAAGTTACTGTAAATGTAAATTAGGGTTTTCAAATTTTCAGTCTGGTTAACATTTTTAGACTTCTCACTGAGTTCAGCCTCATCTATAGTTTGATCTTATTCTATTTACTAATTTATGGCCTTTCACAGTCAATATGGATATCCGTTAAGGGGCAGAGGGAGCTGGACGAAGCCAAATTGAGGTTTGCTGCTGCAGAGGTATGTCATTTGCATAATATTTTTGCTTTACAGATTGTTCTAATTTCACAATTTAATATTATTATTCCACCAATACTGTTTATATTTCAACTGTTGTATTGATTCTTGAAGGGCGATCATGTGACCTTTCTCAATGTATACAAGGGATTTCTCCAGTCTAATAAATCTTCAAAATGGTGTCACAAAAACTTTATCAATTACAATGCAATGGTAAGCTCTCACTTTCAGTATGACATTTACTAAAGTGATAGCTAGAAGGAGAATTGATTGATGGGTGTATACCTTATATTATATAGTAGTATTTCTTCTTTTCAGAAAAAAGTAATGGAAGTTAGGGAACAGCTAAGAAGAATATCACAGCGACTAGGGTTAGCCTTAAAATCATGCCAAAACGATATGCAGGTATTTTATTATTCTGACACCCTTCATTGCTAATAGTTGTATCACAGTGACGTATTATTGCTAATGCATGTTTAAATAGCCCTTTTTTTTGGCTGTTTTAGGTACTACGAAGGGCAGTGACTGCTGGATTTTTTGCTAATGCATGTCGTTTAGAGGTGTGTAGCAAATTTGACTAGTCTATCATATAATTCAATTATGTCTATTTGTCCATTCTCGTCGATGACAACTCTATGTCGGTTATTCATTTGTGAAGCCATACAGTCATAATGGGACATATAAGACTGTCAGGAGCTCACAAGAAGTTTACATCCATCCATCATCTGTATTGTTCAGGTTTGCCCATTTACACAGAACAACTCTTTTTTAAAGCCCTTGTGAGCAAATCAAGTTTAGGGAAGAAGTCATTTATTTTGACATCTGTATTGTTCAGGTTAGCACATTTACACACAACTTTTTTTTATGGTCCTTGTGAGTAAATCAATTTTAGACATTATTTTATGTCGATACCATTTCTTGGAGGTGGCAAAACTAGGGTCTGATAAGAGGTGCAAATGGGATCGGGTCAGTTTGAGCAACTTTTGTACAGGTCAAGTCGGGCTGGGACGACCCAGCGAATACTTTTTTTCTAATTCTTTTAGAAATTTAAAAACAGTTCAGTATGTTAAATAGGATCACTAAAACTATATTATTGCAACCATAATAATCTATTATTATGTACGCGATCTATAAATTTTTTACAATAAAAATAATCTGCCAATGCTCACCAACACTTTTAGTTATTTATAGTTGAAAGCTATCTAAAAACTGTACGTTTTGTGGAAAAAATTATGTACCCTGTTCATGCCGACATTCATTGAGCTGTAAAAATATGTTGAGTAGGCAATTTGTTTTAACATAAACCTTTTGTGGTGCAGGGTGAACCCAAAATGGGTTGTATATCATTCACTAGTGTCAACCGATCGTCAGTACATGCGCAATGTCATCTCCATTGATCCTTCTTGGCTGCGAGAGGCTGCACCTCACTTTTATCAGCAACAACCACTGAATCCTAACCGTCACTAGGAGGTGTTGCTCACTACTTACTATGTGTGTTTCTATTATTTGATTATTATGTCATCTGTTTCGTAAAAGAGTCTTCTTATCATCTTGACTAATATATATAAACACAAAAATAAAATTATAAGATGATGTTGCATCTTTCAGTGACTTGGTTCTTTCATTGTTTTGGTGTTTCATTGGAAGATTTATAGTTTATACAAATGCAATATGGTATCTTCTGATCTTTAGAATCTCTGAATTCCTGGAATTTTTAGAAAGCTGCATACATGTATGGTTATTGCAAGTACTCTTGAAACTTTTTGAACCTGGTAATATGTTCATTGAAGGAAGACTTGCCTCTTATGTAAACATAACTCTATATTGTAGGATTACATTAGAGGTGGTATTTTGAACCGGCTGATTTGGGTTACTCTTTATCCCAAATTCGAAACAGGTCAAGTGGGTTAAAAAAAAGTTGGTTATCAAGGAAGTTGGTCCAATGTATCAAGCTAGTTGAAATTTTTCTGAAATTTATTTCCAATCCATATACTCTTCTATATTGATTTAACCAGAAAGTTATATTAAAATGATTTAGTTTCTGTAATCATACATTTAACATTTCGATCGTATAGAAAAGATTTAGAAAAGTTGGTCAACTGATCCATCTCAATCTGTACTAAATAATTACCGAGACTGTCCTGAGTCTGTTTTGACCCGGTACCCAGTCTGCCTGACTCGCCTATTTTGCCCCACCTCCAGCAAATGGATATGTTATGTAAACCTTCTTGATTGAATTGTTTATTTTTATTAGGCTCTTGTCTGCTTTCTTATTAAACATTGTCTCTCTCTATCTCACAATGGGATGCATATTGCTTTGTTTGTAGCTAACATAGCCTATGGGCTATTGGTCAAGGAATTGGTCGTCTAACCGTAAACTCTTTTTTTACAGGTTCAAGAACGAAAATTTGGGTCGTTCAGGTTTTATTTTGTTGCACTCTTGAGAACGTATGTTACTAAATTGGAGTTATGCAGCTTTAATTGTATTGATGCTTTCAAGGCTTTCAGCACTAGATGGATCCTCATTCTCTTTCACATGACCTGCAATGAAGGCAGTTTGAATGAAAGGTACAAGTCTGTAGTCCTTGACAAGTTATTGTAGAAGCATTCCCTTTGAATTTGATCGAAATATACACATTTCCTGAAAAAATTATTTGGCTGATTGTGTTCAAATGTGGCTCCTTTATTATAAAACGAGTCAAATACCGCCATTTGCAATTAAAATCCAAATGGCCAATTGTGTCTCATACTAATCTACATTTTGTTTTCTGGGCCATTGCTATATTCTGCTATAAAAATGACGTTTTGGCGGCTATTTATGCAAGCACAACATATATCTGGTTGCATATTTTTGGGTTTTCTTTTTGTTCCCCTTGTTTTCTTTTCCTTGTTCTTATCCCTACACACATCATCTTTTGGAGTTTCTTACCCTCCCATTCATAATTTTATCACATATTTTGTATGCTAAAATTATAATCTATGTGTCTTAATCTAAAGTAATATATTGTTGTGGATTCAGAGAATCTAACTAAAATATCTTGTTTAGGGTTTTTGATAACAGTTATTATAAAAGATAATAATAATTTTTTTCCCAGAAAAGGTAAAATAAAATGTGCATCAGTTGCAATTACTATTTCGTTTATAACTCAAAATCGTAGTTTTGCAATTAATAAAGTTAAGCTTCCCTTCTAATAGATTTTGATTTAAAATAAAAATAAAAATACTAAGTGTAATTAATTAACAGATTTTCAAAATCTAGTTAGTCACATGAACTTAAATGATCTTGTTTAAAGTCCGTTGATTATAAGATGTTAAATTTAAGTTCAAACTGAAAAGTCTGATTTTGTGGTTAGGTATAGGAAATGGGTTTTAGTATACAAACTGGTTCTGTTAAATTTAAAGGTTTATCACGTTTTTGTGTGTGGTTTAGGTTTGTAAACACCCTTTATTGTAGTAAAATATTGATAAATAATAGGTACTTATGGCTTTTAATTAATGTTTCTTAAATACTATTTGATTAATGAAAAACCAATGAGAAATATGTAATGTGGCTGACGGTACTGGATTCACCGACCCAAAAATTCCGGAGGATCAAAATCGGGATACCACATGTGAATTTATACTTTATTAAGAATTTTATAATAAATCGGTAATGCATTAGAAAATAATACAACGACTTGAGGGATTTGAACACACCGAGGGTCGTTTTCAACAAGTCAACTAATAATTACTAGTAATTATGAAGGATTAGTATAAGGATGAATTAAGCCCATGAAATACTAAATTACTACATTCCTATGAACTTTCTTATGTCTATTACCAGGTCTTACAAAGATAACATATTTTGTATAGTCACAATCGTAAGTCGTTATTATGATAATGTCCGATATTCAGCAGAATATTTTGAATATTCTTTGTGCCCAATTCAACAATGAACTCATTTTTTTAGTATCAGCTAAAAACTCCTTAATTAATTTATAAAATAACTTAAACTTTTTTTTGGAACGGATAAAATAACTTAACTTGATGGCCGGGTAATTGAATGGCATGTTAAAAACTGGTCGCTTGGAGCCTTGGATCACCATATTTAAAATCTAATGATTTAAATAAGTGCTGAGAATATTCATAAACCTTACTAATCAATTGACCTTAAAAGTTCAAGACTTCTTGTCCAAGTTACGGGATACGGCTCCATAGCCGAACATAACTTGATGAGATATCAAGTTTGCAAAGAGATTTGAGTGTGTTACCTAAATGGAATATAGACCTACAAATGGAGTTCCTAAGAAGGACATGAAACTCATACTTTGTGAGTCTTTCTTTCGTATCAATTAACGGATTACCGGGACCAGCTCGACAAAGTGAATGGCTAAAAGACTAGCAACCTCGCAAGTCATATGTCCGGTTGTTAAGACTCTTTAAAATGCTCAATGAATGATTACAAACAAATTTTTATATGCTCGTGTGTTATAACGGGATGAAGTTATAAATTATAAAAACCATTAGTGATAGATCACTTATTAGTAAATGCAATTTCCCAAAATATCACTGTATAAGGAAACATTAATAGTGTTAGAAAGCTAAATAAATAAATAAATATAAAATGGATAAAGTAAGAAAAACGCGTCCGTGTGTCGCATTTATTTTCTATTTTTCATCAATCATTTTGTAAAATCTAAAGGTATCTTTAAGCATATGTTTGAAGTTACATTTTTGTTTTTTTTACTATATTCAATATTCATGGCGACTTTCATAATTTACTTAAATAAACGTAGAATAACAAGCATGAATTTTTACCATAATAATTATCAACTCAATCGTTCAATTTTCATATTCACATGATGAAAACATGTTTCTTTTAAATTTAATAAGTTTTTATCTTTAGACACAGAAGATTACCCAAGCTACTTGTGTTACTTCGTGATAGAAAACAACTTATAAATGTTTTTTGGGTGTAATTTTAATTTCCTTACATAACTAAGCATGTTTAGACTAAATTTCTACTTCTTAAATACAATCATATACAGTATAAGGTAAAGTACTTGTGTTTATAAATTTATAGAGTAAATTACATTTTTGGTCCCTGAAGTGGTCAATTTTTGCAGTTTTAGGTCTTAACTCGAAAAATTATAATTTTTCCCC
>JAOEHQ010012217.1:0-16087 GCA_025447715.1 Asclepias incarnata
GCTTTATATAGTAGTATAGAGAGTTGAGATACATTATCCGGCCTTAATTAGACGTGTTATACCTATATATGCAGGTCTCCTTGTATTCTATCATTCTACAATTACAACATACAACTCAATACGATAAATCATTTGATATGATATCAGAGCTAGGAAAACCATAGTATATTTAATCGCCGATCTCATCAGCCCTTTCCTCCTTGCTTCTGTTTGATAATCCCTGCCTATTCAACAAATACAAATAGCGACAATGCAAGCCTTTTCCTCTACCGACAAAACCACACATACCTCGCACAAGTTCGGTTTCACTTTAACCTCTACAAACTACAGCTATTGGAAGGACATGATTCATCCATTCCTGACTACAAACAACTTATTTGGCTATGTTGACGGAACTATACCGTGCATGTCGCCATTAATCCAACTGCAAACAACTACTAGGAAAGAAGATGCAAAAACTGCCCTTATTTTGAACCCTAATCACACATCGTGGCTTTCAAATGATGCTCATGTATGTATGTTGCTTATGTCAACCATCTTTGAGGCATCGTTTCAACATGTACAAAGTACTACATCTCGTGATCCGTAGTCAGCCCTTGAATGTGCGTATGCACCACATACCTCTTCTAGAAAATTTACTCTAAGGACTTAACTGTTAAAGATACAAATGAAGGGCGATGAAACCTCTGCAACATATCTCACCAGGGCACAAGAATATGCTGTTGCTCTAGCCAATAGCAATGATGTCGGAAAAAGATATCATTATGCATATGCTACTGCCCTAGCCAATGTTGGAGCAACGATGTCGGAAAAAGATATTGTTATGGCAATTATTGCAGGACTTAGAGATGAATAAAATGGAATCAAAACTGAGCCTGCTTGCAAGGGAATCCATTGCTGTCTTTTCAGAATTTCCAGGCCTCCTGGCCGATCATGAGTTCTTGATCAGGAAATCGGCTCCAGATGTTGCACCAGTCCACGCCTTTACTGCGTCCACTGCCACCGATTCATCTCTTCCACCGGTTGGTTTCCAATCTTGGGTTACAGTTACAATCAACCGACCTTTCCTCATTCTCACCTATCACTGGTAACTCGACCATTTACACAAACCGAGGCCACGAATGTGGCAACGACTACAACAGGGGCCGTGGATGTTGGGATTTTATTAACTACTAAAAACAAAAAACAGTTTACTTAAACCATTATAGTAAAACAATATCAATTTAATAATTAACCATCTATATAGCAGAAGCGTGTTAATAAACAATTAAACGATTTAATTATCCCATCTCACAAGATCACAGGCACGCAATATAGATAACTTCAAAATTACAAAACTAACCTCGTTGCGGTAAAACCCTTGCATGATGGAATTTCTTAAAACTAAGGGGCGACTCGTGACACGGGGCGCCTAGTCAGCATATTGGGTATCCTCAAAAAAAAAAGGGGGAGTGGGGCTACCTAGGAGGGTGGGGTGACTCGCGACACGTGTCACTTGCAATGATTGATTTTTTTTTTTTTTTTTTTTCACTATCAACTTATTAATAATAACTAAAAATATATATTATATAAATAATAACAAAAAAATACATATTATATCCTAAAAATAACAATATTGCATAAATAATAATCCTAAAACATAAATATTACTTAAAAATTAATACAAACACATAAATATTGTTCATAAAACATAAATATTACATAAAAATTAATAAACTACGAATAGCCATATTTTTCGTGAATTTCTTTTTTCGCTTGCTCCATGATTGATCTCTCGGGTTCGCCAAGATGGCAGTATGTAACACCCATCTTTTTGGAAATTCGGATTTCAAAATTTTTTCGCCTAACGGCGTTAACACAAGCGGAAGTAAATGTAAACTTTAATAAAATCGGTGTTACTTGTCAAATACCATCACATCAACATAAATGAAATCCAAATCACAGTTATTACAACGAATAATCCTTCATAACATAAATCATAAATCATAAATCAAGGAGATATTGTCTAAATAACATCGAGGGTAACTAAGTGTCTTCAAGTCAACTACCCCATCTCACTTTAGCATCTATTCTTCATTCCTGCTTACCCTGAAGACACAATGATTTTCCAAGAAACAAGTGTTAACTAATAGATTAGCTAAGTAAGATACACATAATTTATAAAACGTTCTTCATTTTACACTTCAAGAAACATCGTTATTTAATTAGCATATGCAAATCAACACATCACATAAAACCCACATGAAACCCTAAATACGTCACATATAATACATAAACATTTAATCATTATAGGAGTTATAATCCTATTTGTGCCTATCCGTCATTCATATCATACATCATAAACATGCGTCCATATCTTATCTCTCGTAACAACTAAGTTATTTTAACTTTATATTCCCACTCATACTTATCGTTAACGTAAAGGAAAGGCAAAGCCATTCCAAGGTATCCCATTATGCTTTTAACATTGGTGGTTAGTCACTCCACCCGGAGATATACCAATCCCACGTAACCAATGTCGCAAGGAGCCACCCATGCGACCACATCAACGCACTAGCTTGGCATAGCTAGCACGGGTTAAGCTTAACACTTCCCACATATTTCCCACGTATTTTAGCTCGAGCGTTTCCCACATATTACTTTAGTCTAGGTGTATTCATTACCTGATTAATCCCACCTTCACTTTAACATTGGATCCCACTAATGTGCACATGACATAGTAATCCTACGTGTATCTAGTGAACTATATGCATTACACATTAAGTCACACACATATCTCATCACGTATTATCATCAAACATAGCATCAACATCATCTATATCTCATACATATATCAACTTCGCATGTAAGCATTATCAACAATTATGAACTACTATATCGTACGTACATAACCCACATAACCTTCCGTATATCCCAGAATCCCAACACATATAAGACAATCCAGTTAAGAGGTTAATTATAGAAAGCTACGTTTGTTGTGCCTCCAGTGTGACAAGGATCATGTATCTTACCTTACGAGCGCTTACGATTACTCAACAATAACGATTGAGCTAGGAATGCACCCTTGGAACCTAAGCACATGATATATGAGCATATATTAGACTTAACCTATCACAAACTTAAATCCAAGGTACCATTTGTTCCAACGGAAGTCCTATCAAAACCTTATGGTTCTTAAAACTCAATGAAACACAACCATTAGAAAGTTAAAATAGACTATACCATTAGAAAAACCAACGCTTGAATAGACTCATTTACGCTTTTGTCCCCGCTTGAATCGTTAAAAACGGAGTCACGGATTGAAAGTTATAGACGTTTGAAACACAACGAGTACTTTTAAGCCATATAACTGAGTCTAAGAGCCGTTTAAACAAAAGATAACTTTAAGATGAAGTTGAGGTCGACCAAATATGGTTGAGGTCGAACTCAACCTGGCCCAAGTCGAACACAACACAAAATTTACCAACCAAGAGCCAAAACGAGCGTTTACGAGTCAAAATAGCACGTTTTCGGACCGTTTAAGCAACAATCGACACAAGACCAAGGCATGGGAGGTCGAACTCGACCTAAACTGGTTGAGCTCGACCTAAATTGGTCGAAATCGACCTACCATGGTCGAACTCGACTTCCTTGACAATTTTGAATACGTTTTGTGACCATACGATCAAAATATACACGTTTTAAGCAAATCTAACAAGCTTTCGAGTCCATTAAACGAACATGGATTTAATTTTGATAAAAGTTCTGAGTTGAGGTCGACCTCAACCTCCATGGTCGAGCTCAACATCAACCAAATCGATTTTCATGTTAAAACAAGCCTTTTCGAGTCAAAATTAACACTTTTATGAACCGATTAAGCAACAACACGCATGAAACGACGAAACAATCGAACCACCAACCAACTTAGGTCGAACTCGACCTGCATAGGTTGAGGTCGACTTGATTCAGCACAAAACAGTGATTTCCGATGCAATACTTGCTAAGATCTCAACCCCAAAACTAAGAAACGATACCCTAAAGCTATTGAGGCATGAAAGTTCAACACATGGCTATACAATGAGACCGAACTCAACCTTCTTGGTTGAACCCATCCTCATTACACATGCCAAGTACTAAACCAATCGTACCTCAAAGTTATTAAGACATTGAATCATAACTTCAAGATAAGAAATCAAAGAAAACATCACATGAACCGAATTGAATATAATGATTAATAAAAACACTTATACTTTGATATGAGAGTCGACTTGATGATAATACTAATGATACACAACTTGTTTGATGATTAAAAACCTTGCTTGATCTTGATGTGTTGAATTCGAAATTAGAGAAAGAGTTTAGAGAGAGAAAGTGTGTGAAAAAACAATCTTCTCACACTGTGTGTGTGTGGACGGTTTCAACAAAGAAAAACCAAAGGGTTTGGCCTCCTATTTATAGGGGAAAGCTAGGGCAAGCAAGGGCTTTCAACTAACGAAGTCTCTTTCAGTTTTAGTCTTTTTTGACTACCGAGAGAGCACCGTACGCCATGAAAATAAATCGACTATCATTTATTATACATCTTTGAATTACGAACACAACGAATAGTCACATGTCACCTTTCGACTTTCGAAAGCACTTTAAATTATCGTTTAAGTCATATACTTATTTATTGCACATCAACACATATTAATTAATTACTAGCTAACGACAGCTAACGATCGATTTAAAAAGTTTGGGATGTTACACTGTAGTCGGTGGTCAACACCTTCAACTCGGCAAACTTTATTTTACTTTCCTTTGCCTTCAACTTTCTATCCCCATACTCCAATTTTTTTCCGTGATCTTCACCAACCCTTTCAATTGACCCGAAATATCGTCCAAAGTATCATCCAACTTCTCCTTTCCCTTGCCCGACGAACCCCCCACACTCGATTTCCTAGCCGCGTCTCTTCCACTCACCCGTTCTTGAAACACCGGCTCATCATCCTCGTCCAATGAGTTAAGATCGAAATTCACACGAGCATCCGAACTTTAATAATATATATATATATATATATATATATATAAGTATACATAAATAAAAGTATATATATAAATAATATATAAATGTATAAAAGTATATATATATATATATCCGTAACTATATAAATATATAACATAAAATCGTTTTTATACCTTGACTTTGATAATCGCCGGATGATGACGTTTTCGATCTTTTCTTAGTTGGTTCTCTGCGAGCTTTCCTCGCGTTTGAATCGGTAACGTAATGAAACTTAGAACTAAATCTTATGTTATCCAAAATCTCCAAAAACCCAAAAACTTTTCCCCAAGTTCCGTGGTACTCGGCGAGGGCCTTTTTAACAACATCCGCGTCGTTTGCACCACTTTGATGGTTGTTTGCATTTGTGAGCCGAGTATAGATTTCGTTGAAATGTTGGATATGTGGGCGCATTTTCCTCCACTTGGAACTCACCCCGTCCGGGTCGCGATAACCAATCGGCTTATCCATGAGCCCCAAAAATGGGTCGTTATTCGGGACCAATACGTTCTCTCCTTTTGAAAATTAGCTAGAAAAAATTAAACAACATTTTATATATAATGTGGGTTATATATATATATATATATAAAGCCGATATATATATATATATATATATATATAACAGCCGATATATATAACAGCCGATATATATATATATAACAGCCGAGTTATATATATATATATATATAACAGCCGTGTTATATATATATATCCGTGACTTATATATATATATATAAATGTATATATAAATTAATATATAAATGTATAAAAAGAAACGTAAAATTTTATACCTTCTAGCGGGTCCTCGGTATCCTCCAACCAAGCTTTGCATAGGCACATCTCCTCCTCTTTTGGCCACAGAATACCCTTGTTTTTCGTCCTCGGTTCGCCGGCTTGTTTCCGTTTGTGTTGTCGTTTTTGTCTACGTTGTCTAGATCCCGCGACTTCAATGTCCGGAGAAGTTGGCGTCATTGGTGGAGTGTCAATGACTCGTTAACGATCTATAAAAAAAAATGGTAACAAATAGTTAGTAACTATATATAAAATATACATAAGTAAAATAAAAAATAAAAAAAATATATGTAGATATATATAAATACCGAGATATATATAAAAATATGGATAAGTAAATAAAGAGTAAAAATAGTATACCAAAATGTCCTCCCGGTGTGTTTTGGGGAGTAACCCCAGCGAAACCATATCCCTCTTGTGGTGCATTCCAAGGTACGAAACCCGACATTGGTGATGGAACGTTTATTTGTTGGATATATTGAAACAATATCGGGTTATTAAGTAAATTTGGATCATTCATATCCGGTGATTTGGGACGTTTGGACGTGGAAAACGATACCCGTACGGATTGTCAAAGTTATTCGGATACCTATTTTAAAAAAAAATCAAAACTAGGATAGTAGTAGTAGTAGTAAAAAAAAAAGATAATAGTAGTAGTAGTAAAAAATATAAGAAAGTAGTAGTAGTAGTAAAATGGAAAATGGGTATATATCTATATACATTATATGCAGTAAAGAAAAAATAAAAATTTTTTTAATACTAATCTAGCCGTTGTCAACGGCTAACTTGCTCGAACCACGCGAAAATTCAAACCCCAGCCGCCGAACCCCCAGGGTCGCCTGGCACCCGGATCGCCGCACCGGGTCGGTGTTCCCGGCGAACCCGAGGCGAACCGGGCCTGGATCGCCGGTGAGCTCGCCTCACTCCGTTTACCCTTACAAATTACTCGTACGATAGTACCTATTTTTTGTGCTCACTAGCCATGATTATTTACTTACCTAGTTATAGATCATTTAAAATGTTATTTACATACGCTTTACATGATTAAATGTTTCGGTCTACCTATATACACATGGACATCTATTTATATAAAAGGGATAATGACCTGTGAATGTACGTAACTATGTCAAAATATTTATGTTATGTAAATATCTTTTAAAATGTCTATGTCATGTAATGAACTTTCAAATCCCGGTTATTAGATGTACATGGGTATATGTGGCAAACATATAAGCTGCCACTTGTCAGTTTTTGATTGGTCGGGTACATCTAATAACTGAGAGTTGAAAGTTCATTACATGACATAGACATTTTACAAGATCTTTATATAACATAAACATTTTGACATAGTTACGTACACTCACAGGTCATTATCCCTATATAAAACTTACATGGCTTGCAACTTAGATACGATGATATTTTGCTAAGAGTGATGGCATTGTATGCGGTATGGGATGCGACAAAGGTGTCTACCTATATAAAACTTACGTGGCTTGCAACTTACATGGCTTGCTACTTAGATACGATGATATTTTGCTAAGAGTGATGGCATTGTATGAGGTATGGGATGCGGCAAAGGAGTTTACCACGCGGTAACACTGGCGCCAACGAATTTTTTTGTGGCGTGGCAAAGGTTTGTGGTAAACTTTACCACACGGTAAAGCTCACGACAAAGGAAAATTGGATTTTTTTTTTGGTCTTTTTGTGAGGTATTTTATATATGAAGTGTAGTGTGGTATGAGATTTAGTGTGAGAGATGTGTAACAAAATAACAGAGTGTTGTATGAAAAAGTTTAAGATAAAATTATATAAAAGGATTGATTGGGAGTGATGTATGAGAATTTGTTTGAGAGATGAGATGTCATGACTCTAAACATCACCAAAACTATGATTAAATTAAAGACTTATGACGTGAATCTTTTTAATCCCTAAAATCCATAACAAAAATTCCAATTCCAACTAGTCACATCTATAGGGTTGCACAAAACTAATTATTGAGAATAGTTTGTTTTTCCACCCCACGTACGCAACCCCCCCACTACCCCACCATCCCCACGAGTGTGTGCAGAAAAAATTGAGACTTCTGTTAAGAATGCTTTTCCTGTTTCTCCAAATTTTCACACATAAAAAGCTCGATCTCTTCATTTCAAAGATTTCTTTAACCAGAATATATGAGGTTTTTTTTTAGCAGCACCCGCACGCACGTCTTTCTATCTCTTTCATACACACATGCATAGATAGATACACACAATTCATGTCTTTATATATCAAAACTTAAACCTAAACCACCAAAAACTTTTTAACACCTTTTCTTCTTGTTCATCATATCATAAATCAATGGGCATGGTTTTTTCTGAGTCTTTTCGGTCTCTTTCTCTAAACAATAACAACCATTCACACCACCCTAATCATCATTTCATCACTTCTTCTTCATCATCGTTTCATAACCAAGAGGATGAGGAGGAGGATGAAGAACAAGAAGAACTTGACTTAAATCTTAGTGGTGGTTGCACTTTCAACAATGGTAAAATAAGACCAACAACAAAAACATGTGCTAGAGGTCATTGGAGACCCGCTGAAGATGCTAAACTTAAAGAGCTTGTTGCTCTTTATGGTCCCCAAAATTGGAACCTTATTGCTGAGAAACTTGAAGGAAGATCAGGTACAATTTTACTAATCAAGAAATATATTTTGTACATATAAAATAACCATCTCCAAAAATAAAAATAAACATTCTGGTACCATATTTTTATGCGTGTCTATTTTTAGCCAAATCCTTTGATTTAACACCCTTTAGAACCTAGTTTTTGTTTTGTGTCTTGTTTAACAGTGTTTTATATACATATATATATATATATATATATAAATGTAGGGAAGAGTTGTAGGCTGAGATGGTTTAACCAATTAGATCCAAGAATAAACAGAAAAGCTTTTAGTGATGAAGAAGAAGAGAGGCTAATGACTGCTCATAGAATGTATGGCAACAAATGGGCATTGATCGCAAGGCTATTTCCTGGTAGAACTGATAATGCTGTCAAGAATCATTGGCATGTAATCATGGCTAGAAAGTATAGAGAACAATCTAATGCTCATAGGAAAAGAAGAATGCTCATCACTCACAACCAAAATATTCAAAATGGTTGTTCAAGATCAGACACCTCCGCCACACCACCGCCGCCGCCGCCGCCGATCTTAATCTCCTCCGATGCTCCGCTACCTTATAATGGAACGTTTCCCCATCAAACCCCTTTTGGTGTTATCCCTGGTGAGTTTTTTTCTTTCCTTCTATGTGTTTTAATAAGGTGCATTGTATTGTAGGGGTTTTTCACTAAAAAAATATTGTAGATCATTTGGAAAACAAATATGAAAGTGTAACTTTTTTTTTCCCATGTACATATTTGTAGCTAGTCGTGTTATTTTCCAGGGTTTAAATTTCACATTATAAAGATTCTTTTTCTTTTGTATAGTAGTGTTGTGTGTAACAAAATACCATACTATATTTTGAGAAAAATTATTGTACAAACACAAAAGTTTCTATTAGGAAATTATGTTGTCAAAGGTATTTTTTTTTTTTTTGACAATATATATTTGCAAATATTGAAGTAGCTAGTGAAATGACTAGACCAACCGTAAGAGTTTCAATGCATAAAAGTACGTACTAGGACACATGCTGTAATAGTATTTTGTTATCTTTTTGTGTCAAAGATATAGCTTACCATTTTCATGTACAAAATGTGGGATATTTTTCAGGTGGCAAGACCAACAATCAGATGATGATGATGATGGACATTTTCAATCACAAGAAGAATACATTTTGGGATGATAAGTTATCATCATCATCATCATCATCATCATCATCATTAACAAGAACATCACACAATACATCATGGATGATGGGCTCAAGTACTACTACAAATTTCTATGATCATCATCAACAACATCATCATCCTCATGATGATCATGATCAACATCAACATGTGGTACCATTGATGATGATGATGACTGCTGGCATAAACCATCCATACTACCATCATCATCATAATGTTTACGGCAGTAGTAGCAGCTCTTTTTCATCAGGTGCAGATAATACAATAATTAGTACGATCCCTTCACCAGTTTCAGCAGTAACACAACCACCACAAGTTTACCAAAGTCAGCAGTTTTCAGAAGCTAATATTGACATTACACCACCACTTATAGACTTTCTTGGAGTTGGAGCCACTTGAAAATTTCATTTTCATATTTAGCAAGGGAGTGTAATTTCTTAAAATTTTCTTTTTAGTTAATGTTAATGTCAATTTTAACTTTATTGTCAAATTATCATTAATTAGTTACTCTAATCTTTTAGTATCATTTTGCATTTCACCATAATCTTCATAAGTCCGGCCTTATCAATATTTGCTCATGTGTCAAATACACACCTTTGATTAATTGGATCTCAAAATTATATGTTTTAACATAGTTAACAAGTACTAAATTGTTATATATGACGACTGAAAATTATTTTTACGACCGATTTTTTTTATTTAAAGTATTTTATTAGGTATAATCTTAAGGACTTTGTTAGCAAAATAGTTATTATAGCTACTAATAAACTATGGAAAAATGATAATCGCCTGTATTGCAACATGGTTAGTTCGTTTTCAATATTATATAAGATACAAATACAAGTAAATGAGCCGCCCGGGCTAACCATGTTGTTACATGCAGAATCCAATATCACGAATCATTTAAAAAAAAAAGTTAATCTAATACATAAAAGTTCTCTCATACTAAAATAAAAAAAATCCGAAAGTATCATGATAAGTTCTTGATTAATTAGTTAAATATCTCATGGTTAGCTTAAAGTTTTTAGATATTGTATAGCTGTAATTAACAAGTAAATTCTTATTTGTTATTATTATACATAAATTATTGAGTATATGCATTTTGTGGTAATTAATTACTATTACTATTACTAATATTAAATTCACTCATTAGAGGAGTAACGGCCAAACATCCTTTCCTCAGCAGAATCTTCGCAGGTGTGATTGTTCATGATATTCACATGGGATGGGAGAGGACATGTATGTAAAAAGCTAACAACAACATTGTCATCATCAAAACATATGTTTTGATGGGAACATAACAGAAATAAGTTACATGAGCCTGGCCCGGCCCCCCCTTTTTGGTATGAATCACCTTGCATTATTTTGCGCCATAAAATGTGTGTTAATTTGAGATTATATCTTTATTCTTTACACACTAAACACTTGGATTATGACTTCTATTCCTACTTTGGCAATTAATTAATATAAACTAATTAAAAAGACAAATAACTATTGGGTATTTATTTATTTATTTATTTATTGATATACTAAAGCCCATGCTTGAAATGAATAGTTTAGGCCCAATTTGAAGAATGATAGAGTATATACAGAGTACATACGATTGACAAAGTTATTTTTCTTGCACAACAAACTCACACGCGTTACAAGTACAGTCATCTTCTTGATACATATTCCCTCAAGTTAATTGAGTTGTGACTCACAACAACTTGGTCAAATGTATATGTATATTACAGATATACCATGCTAAAAACCTTTTGGTTATTATCCTGGAATAGGAAACGAGGTGTACCTCGTTTTCTCTAACGTTATCGCATACTGGACACCTCGTTGAATGATGGTTGCTCGACTCGAGGTATTTCTAGTCAGGAGTCTTTTGTGAGCCGACATCCATTTTTCAGTGTTGATCTTAAAAGGTGTGTTGGGTTGGGACAAAGCCCATAATTAAAAAGAGTATTGGGTTGGGACAAAGCCATAATTAAATGGAGTATTGGGTTGGGACAAAGCCATAATAAAAGGAGTATTGGGTCTCAGAAAGATGTTTTATGTTTAATGGAGTTATATCACATATTTGGGCCTAGCGTAACTCACGCTACGATGGGATGGAAACAGACAAACTCACTTATTTAGAAGAAATACTGAGGCCCATGGGCTTTTTAGATAATATCGACATATCGTGGGCCTTGTTTAATTGATAGCTTAGAAAGTTAGAAGTATATAATGTTTGAAGCATGCAAGTATGCAACGCCTGATTGAAGATCATAATTCAACCAGAATGATTCTTGAAAATCCGACTTCTCCCGGCATAAAACGATCTCATCCAAGGTGAATATAAACTCATGGGGTGCATCTTCTAAGGATGGTACCAACTAGAATGAATTTAGATTTTCGTGGTGTAACTGAAGACCATATCTTCCATAACTACACGAATACAAAAGATTTTGGAAGCTCTTGGTGGCGTTTACTAGCACTTCAAGTTCACACACACTAACATCTTCTTTCGATTGAGGATCTTACTTCCCTTTCACGTTCCTAAAAGACCCTATTTGACGTGGTATTAGCACACAAATCTTCGAGTAGCTTAAGGATTTTAGAATAAATCAACCTTTAGTTCCACGAAGCCTGTGAGTGCCCGATTAGGAGATTTGAATGAATAAATCTTTTCGTGGGTATCCAGTGAGTGTGCGCAAACATGTAAACTTCAATTGCACATAATGGGTGCTTTTACCTAATTAAGTTTATATCTATTAGTCTCTTTGTAATTACTTTTCTTAATTGGTAGATATATGCTAATAGAAATTGTCATTCAAAAAATAAATTGTCTCATTTTGTGGTGTGATCTTACATAGAGAGTGTCTTAACCTGTTGATGATTCTCATTAAGCATTTCACACTGTGTGTGCAGTGTATATATAATGTCGAATGAGGTATATTACAGGACTCGGTAAATACTTAACGAATATCACACACAGCAAAATAGATGTTCAAAAATTACTTGATAGGCTACACATTAACATAATAAGTGCTTTATATTGGAGAAATTTTAATTAGACATAATTATATATAATTCTGGTTCCTAAGCCATTGAGAGAACACATAAGCAATTAACCAAAGAAAGAACCATGTTTCAGAAGGAACATATCTCCATGAGTCTAACAAATTCATCGAAATCAAGGAGTCCATCCCCATTGACATCAAACCCCTTGATCATATTTCTGCATTCCTCAAAGTTTGCCATTTCCTGTTGTCCAAACTTGCACAACATTTTGTGCAATTCAAACTCGTCTATAAACCCATCTAAGTTCTCATCAAACAAATCAAAAGCCACCTTAACTTCATCCAAAGTTGGTTCTGCGTCATCAAACACCGACAAAATGTCAATACTGTTTTCCAGACGGCAACAATATTGTTGCAATCCTAGTTGAACCATGACGATGTTTATCTCTTCAGAAGTCACAAACTCTTTAGCAGTGGTTTCTTTTAGGCCAGATGATGTGGTGGTAGTGCTTAATTGGTTCCATGAGTTGGGCATATGGGTTGCTAGAGATCTGAAGGAAGCATGAAGGGATTTCAACAAAAAGTCGCAATTGTTAAATTCAAACAATGCAATTTTGAAGCGTGAGAGGATGGAAAATGAAATTCTTTTCAAAGGTGTCATGACCTCCATTTTGGATCAAGTGAGTTAAGTAATCTGCACGTTTTGAACAAGAACGAAACAAGCGGTTACAAAGCGAAATGGAATTGATCGAATTATTTTACAGTGAAAGAATAGTTAGATATGTTTTTAAATGCTGAATGCTTGATGCCATGGAGTGTAAGGTTTATAGACATTATATATTGTGTAAAAGAATATGCCAGCAATTGTTTTATTCCAGTTTTGCAACAAGATTTCTAAGAAATTTTATGGAAAACTATGAACAACAACTAACTATATATGATCGATGTTGGAATTTAAAATGTGTTCCCCGCGTGAGCAGGAAGGATAGTGAGCGTTGACTGCTTGACTTTGAAGTTGATACCAAACCACCATGAATTTTCTATGAAGTTGAGTGAAACCCAATCTATATAATCACGCGATTCACGCAGATATATTAGTGACAAACATAATTAATAATTAAATATTTTTAAGTCTTGGTTAATGTTTTGATCACTTTTTAACAATTAAATCAGTGTTTATTATTACATGTTGTGTTATAAATATTAGAGCATTTGTTATCATTAAGTTTTATTGTAAAGCAAATATGAAAGTAAAATAAAATAAGATAAGATTTTGACTACTAGATCATTATAAATCTGATGTGCGAAAATTCACGAAGCACAAATATATAAAACTGATGCACAATGATTTACATAGCACAAAGTGTATAAATAAGTATATAAAACTAATGCATCAGAAGTAAAACCAATTAATATGATGAATTTTATGATTTAATGGTACCGAAAATAATGCACAACAATTTTCAATTAAAAGAAAACGATTGTTTTATTTGTTTTACTTAATAGTTTTTTTACTTAAACCAATACCCTGAAGCACACGTCAAAAAAATTATCACACCAGGACCATGCCAAAACCATTTTTTTATAAAAGGAATGCCAAAAACACATTAAATCTACTTTTTTTAATTGCAATAATCATACTGAAAATAGAATTCTATGATACCCCATGATATTTCACAGTACGTTTTAAAAAAAAAAACTCACCTTGCTCTTCCCTGTAGCGAGTCAGTAGTCACACCCATTGTTTTCAAACCGGCCGGTCCGACCGATCGGACCGGTTTTTTCAAGAATTCCGGTTCGATAGACCCCGGTTAGATAGCGGTTGATGAACCGGGATGAACCGGACCAGCATTCGAACCGGTTTGAACCGGGTCAACAAAAGTCAAATTTTTTTTATTTTTTTTGGTTTTTTTTTTCTAATATAACAGTGAAAAATGGAAACCGAGTTAAAACTCAAAAACGGGACTTCACTTTTCAATGAAAATTTTATATAATCTAATAAAAATTTTCAATGAAAATTTAAAGTTGTATTAGAACTTGTTTAAATTATGACTTTTGTGTTATAATTTGATTTGTTTTGGATAATTGATGTTAGAACTTAATGTTATTGAACTTATGTTGTGCTTAAATTAGGAATCTTATAGTATTACTTTGAAAAAGTATAGTTCATAAAAAACCGGTCCAACTCCGGTCCGACCGGTCCAACCAGTAAAATTTTATGAAACCGGTTTAGTGTCCGGTTCAGTTTTCAAAACATTGGTCACACCACGTGAGCACGTGGACACTTACAATGGACAATGGACACTTTAAAAAGTTGTTTAATACTACTATTTTTTGCTTTACATTTTATATCAGTGCTAATTAAGGTACGAGTTAACTTTCATATCAAACTAGAATCATAGAATTAAAATGTGGACTCCATAATTATACGAGTAACAGATTAATAATTATATCTAATAATCAATATCACGCGTATAGTAGTGACTGGCCATGTAGCTTTTTTAAATTTACAGCTAACGCATGAAATTATGAAAAACTTTAAATATAAGATAACAGCGATAATACAATAATAACTATCAAGATAATAGTTGATGCGTCTTTAACTTTTTAAAAACCGGATTTTTTGTCCAATCGGTCATCCCACCGCGTCAGGTCGAACCGGTCGGACCGGCCGGTTCCACCGGTTGGTTATTTTTAATTTTTTTGTTAAATTTTTAATAAAAATGCTACTAAACTTGTTACAATCCACTCAAATATAATACCAAATAGTAATCCAAAGAAAATATATGTTTTAATGTTTACAAAAAACTAAAAATAACATTAAAGTTTACACATCATCATAAAAATTACGAAATAAAAAATAAAAAATAAAAAATAAAAAACCAAAACCGGTTGAACTGGAAAAACCGACCAAAATCCGAAAAACCGGTCGGTTCGAAACAGTGGAAAAAACTGTCAGAAAACTCGGGTTAAAAAACCTGTCGCCCGACCGTGCACCGGTCCGATCGGTCGAACCAGCCGGTCCGATCCCGGTTTTAAAACATTGTGTATGTCATGGATTATTCTATGTAATAATACCAAAGTCAACTTCAAGTCAAGAAAAAACAAGTTCTCTTTGCCTTACGAGTAAAGGTTCTTAAAAATATATAGATGCGAATGCGATGAAATCATCAAGTCTACAAGACTTTGACTTTAGAAGTCTACTTATTAATAGTTTACTAATTATATTACTTTTAGGGATTTCTATAAATATTTTTATTTTAACGATGGTTTTATGTAGTCGAATGAGTAACAAGGAATTTTCATCTACATTTTGCCCCAGATTATTTTTATTTTAACGATGGTTTTATGTAGTCGAATGAGTAACAAGGAATTTTCATCTACATTTTACCACCTCCGTGTTTATTCAGGTAATACATTGCTGACAGGTAGCCTTGCACAAAAACCGGGTATTG